>VDFB02088877.1:0-17652 GCA_007258455.2 Sequoia sempervirens
GATCTTGGTTGCTCACTTCAATAGATAAAGGCCCCAATAGTTTAATTTTACATCTACCTTGAAGTTTCACCATTATATTAATAAATCTAAGTCCATTTTGTGCCCTCTCTATGATTATTTCCACTCCATGAGGTGACCCTTCTTTGTTGCATTATGTCAAAGAGTTTTTGTTGGCTCTACATGGTCTCACTATTGCACATAAAAGCAGGGAGGATGCCAAAAAAAGTTGTGGCTTTCGACTTCATCCCTTCCAATAGCTCATTTACTTGGAGACTTCAAATGAATTATTTTAAGGTGTTCTACAAATATTTCACATTCCTTTCATTGTCCATGCTTCCTCATATTGCATGAATGCACAAAAATACTCATTTCCATCCCATCATCACTCAAAATGCAAGGAGGATACTAGAAAAGTTAGGGGTAAATTTAGTTAACTCCTACAAATTGAACTTGCTTGAAAATGCCAAAATACCTATCCACAAATCTATGCATATCCTATAGTATTCAATCTCCATGGGATGCTACCTCTCTGAGGAATGCTCCACACCCTTGATTACCTTTCATTCTTGAGAAGAGATCTCTTTTAGGCAAATTTTTGAATAGTTCCCATATACCCTGTGCATACTGCCACACTCTGAACTCATGGTCGATTGTTCTTCAAGCTTTGAAACAACAAATAATTTTTGCGCATATGTTGTAATCACATCTATATTTCATAGAGAGGGCAATCGAGAACTTGATTCCCATGAGATCTATCCTAATTTCCTCATAAAAAACCTTTATTTTCCTACTTGAGATGGGAATTCCAAGTCTCGATTGACCTACACTAGAACTTGTTTCAAAGTGGGACTCTCCTCAATGGTCCATTAGAAACTTAGAGCCCCAACGACCTTTACCATGAGTCATCATTGTGTGGGGTTAGAGTTTTAGACTGGCTATGGACATTTTCTTATTACAAACCTTCTTTCCCTTTTTAATTTTCTCCTTTTATATTCAAAGTAGTGTAGGAATGTTTTTATAGTGTGAGTGTTAATTCATTTAGGGCCCATTATTAATAGTCCACTGAGAGTTTGCATGCTCAATGGAAATTTATTACATGTAGCAAATTTTCTTAGGTTTTGAAGGCTCTTTTGCGAGCGGGGTTGGGGATTTCACCCAACCCCAAACATTTTATTGTTTGTGTCTAGTGATCTCATCAAGAATCGAAGTCCTGATAGGTTGTTTTATCATTTTTAAATTTTAAATTTCATCATTTTGGTATTTTAACTTTTCAATTTTTTTGTATTTCAACCTTTTTTGATTTTTTTTTATTTTAATGTTTTGTAATATTTTTTAATTTTTAGATTTATATCATTTTTTGAACCTAAAAGATTGAGCTAACCAAAAAAAATGAAGATGAAGAAAACCAACATTGACCATGAAACTGAACTGCGAAGAAAAAAAAAGAGAGACAACATGATGAGAGGACAAAGACAAAGAAAAGACATGGGTAGCTATAACAATTGCATGGACACAATAGGTTTGAATTGCAATTGCATATTGAAAATATCTTTTAGACAATCTCTGAAGGTTTTATAGGATTCACCAATTGCCTTTACCTCTTCCTCTACAATCTTTTCTTTCAGATCCTTCTCCTTCTTAGTGTTTCTAGTATTACCTAGTGTCCCTACTTATTTCTTTTCCTTATCTCTATAGGTGTCTTCATTCCTTTGTGCATCATATTTTCATGTATCTCCCTCACTAATAGACCTATCTATGCTATCCAGAGGAGGGATAGTCTATGGTTTTTCTTACATTCTCTCAACATGTGTATTAGTTATCGGAGGAGGAGTTTTATGTTCTTGTGAAGTATCCTCCATTGCAACATCTTCTTTGATCTAGTTGAATCCTTCTCAACACTTTTCTTAGCATCAAAATTTTCTTCTATTGTTTCTTCCATATTAGGAAGAATATTATCTTATGCATCCACTTCTTTAGTTATATTCTCATGCCGAGGATCATCCATTTGCACATCTTCTTCAAAATTTTCTTATGCAGAAGACATCTCCACATTCACTTCCTCTTTTCTCTTTGGGGGACCATCCTTAATATTTGTGGTAGGCCTACCACTTTTTCAACACTCTCCTTCCTAAGCCTCTCATGTTCATTTTGATATTTTCCAATAAGGGTTGTGACCAATGTGGCCTTAATATTTTCCTTAGACAGAGGAGCACTTATCTTCTCCAATGCAAAGGCCTTCAATTTGGCCTCTTCTTCTATATCTTCATGTCTCCTCTCTATCAAAACATTCTATAGTTTCATAGGTTTTTTTTTTTTTAATGTTTGTCATATCTACTTCAAGAACTATAATATATTTTACAATCTAGCTTCAAATATGGTGGCCTTTTCCACCTCATCATCCTCATTATAAAATGTTACAGTTTTCACTAACATGTCATTTTTTGCCATACCATTAAAAAGTGCATCATGCTTCATAGGACTATGTGATATTACCAGAGGTTTCTTCTTTTTCTTCTTATTCTCTTATGGTGTCCTCTTTTTGCTTGCTTCTACTTTCTTCTCTCTTACCTCCATTCTAAAGCCATATTTTTCTTTTTCCACCTCGACTTCACTATCTATGTCAATGATAGCAAAATTATTCTTTATACAAAATTTATCTTTCCTCTTCTAGATCAACTGGGGTCTTTATTCTTATTCCTCATCTTCAACATTAATATCCAAATATGGATCTTGTGGCCTTTGTCTTCACTTTTCTTCTCACATAGCCAGATTTTTGTGCTATCAGAGCACCCTTTTCTTTCTTAGGCTTCTTTTTCTACTTTGCGGGAGAATTTTCCTCCTTCATTAGAGGACTGTACTATTTTGTAGGTGTGTTGGTCTTCTTCCTATTTTCTCCATAGGATGAAGGCATAGTCCCCAAGGACTTTTGAGTACTCAGAAGAGTGGTAGGTACTCTACTAGATATCCTCACACTTAATGATCTTCCCAAATCTCTATACGTTGCTTTAGTAGCCTCAACTTGTTTTGGCATGAGGTCCATTACCTTTTCAAATGTTATGGTCATTTTATCCAATGTTTTCTTTATTTGAGATTGTGTGTAGTCCAAATGAGCCTCCATTTATTTCTCTTCAAAATTTGAATACCTTTATTTACAGGTGTCCTTAGGATTTATTAACATATAATATGCATACCTTAGAATGTCATCCTTAGTGATCTAATATCCCATTTTTGGGATCCATACTATTCTTAGCTCTACTACTTGTATGATGTATTCATCTTTAGAAACCAAGAAGATGATATCCTTCTTATACTTCTCAAACATTTTGTAGGGAATTCTCTCCCTCTCTTTCATCCTCCTTTGAACAAAGAATACCATAATAGAATCTTCCAATTCCTTAAGATCTCCTAGACCTCTCAAGAAGTATCTAATCTAATGAGGCACTAGTCTTCCTTTGAACCATAGCACCTTATTTTTTTCGAGGAGTTATTTCAAAATGTAAAACAAAAAACATATAATTAAAGTTCCATACTTAAAGGGATACCTAGTATCCTTTATTTTCTATAGCTTCTCCATCACAATCTCATTTTTCACATATTTGAGTACCCAAATGGGTCCAATGGCAAACAAACTTATAACTTACCTAATCATCTCCTTTGTGATCAATCTAGACATATCTATCCATAAACTGTGTCGTGAATGTGGCTCAAACTAATCCTTACCCAAGCGTAGTCAAGGAAAAAGGTTGGAAACCATTTCTAACTGTCGAACCCCTTTGCAACCACATTTTTATATTCCATCTTCAATGCAAAGGCCTGACTAGTGAGCTCATTCATCCATACATCATCTAGTGTGGAGTGATCATACTCTTCAAACTTTTCATGAATATATTCTTATATCCTCTATGTGCAAGACTCCACAAGGAACCCTCGATAAATCACCTTCTACATCGACCTTGGTAGATTTATCAAGATGGTTCTTCAATTTAGTCATGGTCACTAAGACACATTCACAACTTTGGTGTAGCCATTGCACAAGTTTTTAAATTTATTTCAAATAAATTTCTAAAAAATTAGGGTAATAAAGACCATAAATACCTATCACTTTTCTTTTTTGACTAGGGTTTGTATTTGCCAAGACTCAATCACTTCAACTACACTACTTTGTTCTCCATATTCTCTTCTTTTCTTGAAAACTTGTTTGCAAATGAATTTTGGTCAAGTGTAATCACTTATAAACAATTTATCATGACCTAATTTGTATTTAATATTCAAACTAAAAAGTTGGTAAAAAAACCCAATTGTCTTCACAATTAACTTAAAATGCTTCAAAATCTTCTACATTTCAATATTTTCTATTGAGATATTGTCCATTAGTTTAGATACATTAATCTATATCACATATCCTCATGCTAAGGTTTAAACACCATTTATTTTATAGGGGATGAAATATTTCCATTAAAGCTCCCCCTAAGCCAAAGTTCTCATCTTAGTTTTTAGAGGAAACATCTGCATTGAATGCTAGTACAGATTCATCCTTAACCTCTATCTCTTCCTTCTTTTTTCCAAATCTTGTTCATCTCCTTTTTTGTCTCTTGTTGTCAATATTTTTCAACAAATTATTATTCTTTATCGGATTATTTGTTAGTGTGTTTAAGTTTAACTTAGGTTAAATATCCCAGGTGGTTTTTTCCTGTGTGGGTAGTTTTCCCACTCATCATATATTTTCTTTCCTTTAAAAGGTTGTACGATATGTATTTTTATCATCTCATTATATTAACTGGTTTAGGTGAAATAGCTTTTTCTTCTCTCCTATCTGTGAAGGTTTATTTTGTAGGTGGCGCTCATGTGAGGTGGATGAAAACAACATGGTATTAGAGCCAACCATTATGCTCTTCTTCCTGAGAGTTCTCATCAGAGTGTTTGAGATCGTTTATTTTATCAACATTTGAAATTTTTTAAATTTCAAGATTGCCTTATTTTCCTAATTTCCAATTATTTCATTTTCCTATTGTAGGTGTCTTGTTGTGTGGAGGCATTTTTTCTGTTGATGAAGAACCAATAATTTTGAAGGGGAATTTTTCTCAAAGGAACAATCAATGTTATTAGATTTCAACAATCCATAAGAATATCAGAGAAGCTATTTCTGGATTAGATTATGTAAGATTTTTTGGATCAACGTTTCGGATCACACTCCATGATCCATCATCAGGATAGAGAGCTCATCTCCTTGAGCTCTCTATCCTGATGATGGATCACGGAGTGTGATCCGAAACATTGATCCAAAAAAGCTTACACAATCTAATCCATAAATAGCTTCTCTGATATCAAAGGAACAATTTTATCTATTCAAAGAGGGGCATTTTTTGTTCATTATTTGCATTTGAAGATCTACTAGCCATGATTTTCAAATTGAAGTAGATTGGAGGTTGTGAATCTTTGTTTAGAGGCCACACGAGATGATTTCCCAAGTGTGATTTGCATCCATAGAGTGGAAATTTTTTGTCACACAGGAGGTTAAACATCACTTGGAGAGTTTCAAAAGCTATGAAACCTTTGATTTTTTGCAGCTTTATTTTTAAGACATCGTGATTGAAATTGGAGGATGTGATTTAAAGTTTTCACGCTCAATTTTCCTTATGTGGGAGTTGTGTACTCCCTTTTCTAGTCCAACTACAACATCAATATTTTTTTAAAACATGTATAGTTGGTTCTCCTTTCTCCTCACCACCAGTTCTTCTTGCTCATCATTTTTTTTGGTAATTTTGCTGACCACAAGTGCAATTTTTGATCTAGAGAGATTCCTTTTTCACTGGCCTAATTCATTTGTGTAGTGAGGCTTGAATTTGAGTAGTGAAGGCACATTTACTGTTGAATCATCCCACATTCTATCTATAGGATACATCTTAAAATTAAAATGTGGAGCTTTTGAAATCTGAAATCATCTATGTGCATTAGAGGACATGGTGTGGAGTCAAGGCATGAATTATTTGTTTGGTGATCTTTTTCACTGGAAAGGTTCTATTTTCTCCATAGTAGACCCAATTTTGTGTTGCAAAGTGTTGATTCTCAAGACTCGATCCTATGAGAGGAGGGCGGTTGACCTTTGATCATCTATTTCCTAGAGATTGGTAATGGTTTAAAAATAAGAAGCCTATTCACGTTGGGTGAAGATCCTAAAATATTTAGGGTTTTCTTATTTTTTGATGGTACAAAATTTTTACTTTTTTTAACTTGGCTGCAAACAATAATCCCACATTGGCTACATATGGTTGCTTTTAACCATTTAAATAGCCTTTGTTTCATTTGGTTGGTGTGAGCAAGTCTCATAGGCTATGAAGAGGCTACCTTTTATGTGGCGATTGGTGCTTGTTGGAAAAATGGAGATCTAGTAATGGGTTGTATTAAATTCTACTTCAAATCAAGTTTAATTCTTTTTGGAAGTTTTTATACTTATGAAAGAACTATATTTAAAATTTTGAAGAATTGTTAAGTTATAATGGTTTCTTTAGAGAAAGGTAATTTTAGGCAATGGAGTGATGTTTTTCTCACCCATCTTAGTGAGGATAATCTATTTCCCTATTTTTATAATGATATTCATGTTCCAAACACGTAGTAGGTATACAATTTGGAAAGGATTTAGTGCTAGAGTCTATGGAGTTATTTTTGAGCATATCAATGATGAGGACCCTTTGGATTCACTTTGTTATTTTTATATCCCTTATGCTCTTTGGACTTCCTTCGAGAATCATATGAGATCTTGATACTCCACCATCTCTTGATGACCCTACTTCCAATACTAGTGTGTCTATTTGTTCTTTAGAGAAGATAAACCATGCTAGTGATCCTTTGAAGGTTGTTGAGACTTTAGATGAGGTTGTGGTTGCTTCAGAGGTTCCTAATTCTTTGTCAGAGATAGTTGATCCACCTTCATTGAGTACTTCCATCATTCTTGAACAATAGGATTATGATTGTCTTCCTAATTGGGATTCCTATTTGTTGGACATTGGTTCCTTGTTTGTTGTAATACTCCTCATACTGTTTAGACTTATTATTTTCTATGCTTTGGTTTGATACTGTGATGATACTGTTATTGTTTGATTTGGTTAGTTAGATTTTAGATGATGTCGTTATTTCATTATGGACATGATTATTTCATATGACATTATGGTTGGTTATATTAGTTGATTTTCAGAATTATGATATGATGCAATGATTTAATTAGATATGTTATGAGATGATTATTAGTTAGAAATGTTAATTTATTGGTTATATTATAATTGCTAGAATAGGTGTGATGAAGGACAATATAGCATCACTCATTTGCGAGTGCCCTGCTATGCTGTGATTCCTTCTCACAATGCAGTGCTTTAATTTAATGCTTCTATTTTATATATATATGTATGCACATGTACACGACTTCATTTGTATGCAGGTATTGCAGGTACAAGTCTCAATTCCACCTGTTTCGACAGGACAGGGCGAGCACTAATAGACCAACAGTTAAATGTTGAAACAAAGGTGACGATGAAGTCATCCCATCCCATGATGTCAGACCGTCTTGTCTAAATGGTTTTGTACGTTCTTGTAGTTGTCATTCGTTGTGGGTCATGTTTGTGTTTTGTTGTATTTAATTGATGTTGATATTTTATAAGTTGTCAATTAGTTAATTAAATGTTGATAATAATTGTTTATTTTAATGTTGATTTATTTGTATGAAAATATTTAAATGTTTTATTTAATTTTATAAGGTCATGTGTTTTATTAAATTATAATTAAAATATTAAATTGTGTTTTATTATTTTAATTAATTATCTTGTTGAGGATAATTGTTAGAATAAATTATTTAAATTAATTAGATAATGTGCTTTGCAAGTAAAGTTGTAAAAATAGAAATTAAAACAAAAAAGTATTGAAAATAGAAAAATAAATAAATAAAGAATGAAAAAGTTGTGAGAACGAATGAGAACTCAGATCTGACTGAAAAGCTTTCTTTTAAAGAATTAATATCTTTTATTGTGGATTTTTGGTGAGCTTTTGGGAAGAAATTGAGAATATCTTTTATTTAATTAAGAATTTTGTAAGTTTTTCACACAGAGGATTATTGAGACAGAAGTTGTGCAAGTTAATGGTTCTATACTGTTGAGTCTTCTGGAGTTTTCGGGAAAGATATTTCAATCTTTTGCTTTCTATATTTTGAGGAGAGTTTTAGAAAGGGTTTTGCAATCTTTTGTTGGTATTAGTCTGGAGTCTTTTGAACAAAGAATTGGATTCGAGTTCGAGCACAAAATCTTGGAGAGGAGATTTGAAGCAGGAACGAGAAGCACTTCGTAGAGGCCATCAAGATCAAGCTAGCTTCATTAGATTTTCGAGAGCATAGGACTATAGGTTCCACCCTCTTTCCTCTTAATTGTTTTTGAATCTGCAAAAAGAATAGAAATGTGTTTTGAATCAATCTTTACTTTTAAAAGAAAATCTTTTTTGAGAATTAGATAAAAATGATTTCTCTGAGAAAAGAAAATAAATAAATTAAATAGGCCCTCTTTGAAAGAAAAGTCTTTTCGAAATTTGAAATCATTCCTATTGCAAACAAATAGAAATAAATTATGTCAAATTCCGTTTGAATATGCCCAATTTCTCTCTATTACTTACTGTGGAAAAAGGCCAATCCTTTTATTTTAATGGGTTTGAAATATTCTATAATTATATATATTCTATTATCTTAAATGTATGATTTTCTATGTTCACACAGAAGAAATGTTTCTCTGTATATATATATTTTACATATATATATATATATATATATTATATATACATATATATATTATATATATACATATATATATTATATATATACATATATATATTATTGATCTTAAATTAAAAATCTGTGTTTAAGTAGTTGAAAATTTGTTGTTCTTGAAAAGAAAATTATGGCCGATTTTCATCAGCGTCCGTACCTGGGAAAGGACATAATTTTATTTTATAAAAAAAATAAACTAAAAATAAAATGAAATTTATAAATAATTTTTTATAAAAACAAATATATATTTAATTGTATGGGAGAGGAGAGGGACGACGTGGGCCATACCTCCTCCCTTGCCCCCTGCGCTAGGCCATAGACGATCGTGGCTATCCGTGGACTGCTGGCGTAGCAGTCATACAGACTACCGCGCACAGTCCGTAGGACTAGCGCCAGTGGTCCTGTGTTTGGGACTTGTTTTGTTTTTAAATTTATTTTATTTATTTATTAAAATTTGGCTTTTATTTTTAAAACATGTATATATTTATTAATATATTTTTTTAAATATTTGTTTTTATATAAATTTAATAATATATTCTTATATATTTGTTATATATATATATAGTGTGTGTGTGTGTGTATACTCACAATTTGAGTATAATTACATTATTTTTTGTTTATTTGTAAAAAATTGAGAATTATAAGAAAGAAAAAAATTGTTAATAGTTATATATTCTATGTGTATATATATATATATCTAAATATATATATATATGTAATAAATTGTATTTATAATTCTAGATAGTTTGCAAGTTTAGAATTTATTGACTGGGATTTATTTGTGAGAATTGTAAAGTTGGATTTGATGGGTTATTAAATGAAACAAATTATATATGATGGTGAAATTGTTATTGTATGTTTTAATGTCAATGGTTTCTCGAGTTTCCTTGGTCGGAGGTTTTAATGTATTTTTAGATATTTATCAGATGTTCTTTGTTAAGAATTAAATATTTTGACGTAGGATTATTAACTTCTTGTTTTCTTTATATCGATTCAAAATTGAAGTGTTTATGTAATTGAGTGAATCATTTTCCTTAAACTATGAAATTGTACGGTCTCGTTATTGTTTTCCATTTAAATGATTGTAAACTTTACACGTCGATGTGGGAACCGTTGTTGTTTGTGAAACCTTGTTCCAGAGGCTTGTTGTTTTAGAATGTTTTTCTCGTCTTGGTTATGCTATTGGAGTTATTGGTTTTATGTTTGGAAGGGTTGAACGATTTTGTAAGACTTTTGGTTATGAGTTATTGCGAGAGGGTTAATGCCTCGCATGTTCTTTCTTGAGTATTATGCTTTATATGTTTAGGTTCAACCCTTGCCTAGTTTTGATTTATGTTAGGGGTCAAAGGGAGAGTGGCTCTTCGTGGGCGCCGGCGCCTTGAAAGGAGGAAGAGCTCAGGTGAACCCATGTAAGAGTAGTTAAACAAGTGATAACCTAAAAATAGAATTTAGGGGGATGGGTAGTAAAACACACAAGATAATAAACATTGGATTCCTCATCTATGCATTAGGGCTATCATAGACTAATGATAGACTGAGTAGGCCGTGGTCGGCAAAGTCGTAATCTCGTCTTCATGAGAGGTTATCGACTCTAGATGAGCTACCCTATGGTGTCAGCACCTCAAGTAGGAGGAAGGGATAGGGGATCCATAGATGGGTGCCGACGCCTCAGTTGGAGGAAGGGCCAGGGGATCCCATGAGAGCTGTCCGATGACACTCTCCACTAGACACCCTTGTTCTTGTTTCTTGTCGCCTCTAGATATTGTAATCTTTATTTTGTTTCTGATTCTTGTGAATTTGGTTTATGATTGCTATTTTAGTTACTTGTATAATTGGTGATACTTTGTTTAATTGTGATGAGTTTCATAGTTTTAACTTGTTATGTGATTTGTGAACGTTGATGGTTGTTTCATTATATGCCTTGAGTTGTACTTGTATTTGTACTATGTTGTTGAGTCGGTTTGGCATTCATGGTCGGGCTCTCTTCCTTGTCACCTCTGAGCACGGGGGGTGAGTTACTTGTAATTCACACGGTTGGGTAGAACGTGCTCTGCACTCATTGGGTTCCCCATCAGCATCCTGTCTTCTCAGCATTTCCACAGTTAGAGTTGTACCAATATTCACTTTGTATTTTAGATTTCATTGTATTTGTAACATCCCACATGTTTGGGAAATTCAATGTAATTCATTTATCAGGAGATTGTAATGTAACATTAAAACGATGATGTAATAGTTAGGATCATTTGTATCTTTATTAAGAGATTTATTACGGTTGTATTATGTGATGTTTATTATTCTCGCATCATGGTTATTGGATGTATCCTTATTCATGGTTATTATAAAATAAATGGTTATGTTGTAATCTTTATCTTTATTTCCATTTAGTTGTTGCAATGTAACCTTGCATGCCCAAGAGAAATAAGTGTGTTAATGTTATGTAATGTGTTATGTGATTATGGGTTAATGTACTTGCATGTTTAATTTAATTGTTTAAAAAAATAAATTATTTTCTAGGTGTGTATTCTCATGGGTTTGCACGACGGGCGTTACATTTGTGAAGTCTCACATTTCAGATTTGGAGGACACATTTCAAGGGTTATCTCTCCTCTTTGATAACAGTTATTGCATGACTGTTGTCAAACCATCTTTGTCTTTGGATATTTTTCAACATTAGTTTCTGGTGGTACCTTGTTTGTCACCTTCTACTATGATTTTGTGTGTTATTGATTGGTTTGTGGCATCATCTTCGAAGGTCTTGGCAACAAATGAGTAGATTTCAAAGACATTTTCATCCCACATTTGGGTTTCACTTGCTAATTACTATCCATAATGGGAAGCATACCTACATTTGTACTTGGTTTTGTTTCTTCCAAAAGGGAGACAAGTTGTTTGTTGACATTGGATCATGTTTTTTCTTCAAGCACTTACCATTTTTGCAGGTGACTACACATTATGGGGGGGCTATATAGTCTCTCTCTTTCCCTCTTATGGGGGGGGGTCATTGATTTTATATACATGATGTATGTAGTCCTTGGGGGGTGTTATTGAGTCCTCCATGCATGCATAGTCTTTGTTTTCTTTCCTCTCTTTTGGAGAGGGGTTTCTTCCCATAGGGTTCTTCTCCTTTTCTCCAGTTATGAGAAATTTATTTTTGTAGTTGTAAATGGCTACCTAACATGGTTTTGTAGCCAATACCCATATTACATCTTCATTTTTCATAATAATTCTCCGTCATATATTTTCTTGCCTTTAAAAGGTTGTATGATATGTATTTTTATCATCTCAATTTATTCACTCATTTTGGTGAAATAGGTTTTGCTTCTCTCTTATCTGTGAAGGTTTATTTTGAAGATGGTGTGATATAGAGTAGGTGGGGGACTCCAAAATAACACAATATCAATGAACTTTTCAAATCCCAAACCTTAGCACTTCAAACAAATGAGTTTTCTCACAATCTTCCACTATGCTTTGATGGGAGCAGCAAATAAGGTGATTTTGATATAATTTGTAGAATAAAACACAAAATCATGATCTTAAAACTGATTTGGATACCCATTAAACCCTTCTATAACATATCTTAAATGAAATTAGTGTTACTTTGGAACAAACCCTTTAAAAACTTGTTGCTACGCTGTCCCAAAGGCTTAATTAGGCTCCTACAACTAGGCATTTATTGGTTCTATATGCTTCATGCATCAATATTATTATACAAAACTTAAAAAATATTAAATTTGGTCTACTTATTCTCACCAAATCATTTCCCACACTTTTCATTTGCTTTATCAAACCCTAGCCTCTATGCAACCTTTTGTGCCAAAAACATGTAATTTTCCACCAAGGGAATCATCAAATATTCATGAATCTGCCTCCCCTACTCTTGAAAACTTAATAGACACAAAAAAACACCTAAATATACCATTCAAACAAGTTATATCTCTTTCTACTAGTGGAATGACTCAAAAACTTCATTTTTTGTCACTAAAACCCTCAAAACAGGGTTTTAAAGGCTGATTTGAGTATAAATGCCATAAATCACTCAAAACTAAATGAAATCAAATGATTCAAAGTGTAGATGATAGATATTTCACTCCTTCACAAGTAAAAATGTATAAAAGTGCATGTACAGCAAATACAAGGCCGTACCAAAAGCTGTCCCAATAGTTTTTAGTGTAAAAACTCAAAAAATTGAGTGTTTTGGTATTCAAATTGAAAATCATTGTTGGGTAGCCTTTCCAAAAAGTTTGTAAAGGTGTTTTAAGGTATTATACATCATGTCACATTGTTTTCCAACCACCTATTACATCATTTACATAATATGACCCTTCATATTCCGACTTTTGCACTTTTCTGCAACATTCAACAAATTTTGCAAGAATTGACAACTTTTGCAAATTTTTACCCCAAAAGACTTTAATCGCCTTTTTTTTTTTAAAATGGCCTCAATAGGCCTTATTGCACACAAAAATCATGACTCCACCAACCCAAACTAACACTTAGGAACCTATGCAACATTTTGTTTGCAAAATGACAACTTTTGTGACAATTTGACAACTTTGACAAATGAACCAAAAATGACCTTCAAAGACTCAAAACCCACTCACAGAAGTTCAACATGGTCATTTAGACTAATGATAACCAATTATGTCATATTCTATACCACCTTTTATCCTTTTTCACATACCTTCATATCCATTCCCATATTCCATTTCTGTACCATTTTCATATCATTTTATCATTTCTCATTGCATATGATTTAATATACATAAGTGATATTTAATTTAGTTTTTAGATAAAATATGAGAATAAATAATATCATATTGTATTTATTAATGTATCTTCTATTATTTCAAGAGAGTAAATATTTCAACATGCAGCTTTTAAGGTGAAGATCTTCCTGTCACCATTTATGTAGGAGCCTGTATTATTATCATTCTACCATTTTATTTGGTTATTAGATCAAACATACAACATCACCATCTTTGTGTATGAAAAGCATTCCATGGTGGACTTTCATGATTGCAACCATCAACTTCTATTTCAACCACATTAATTCCTTGCCATATAATATTTGCATTATTCCTATGAATTTAATCTCTTTTCTAGCTTCCATCTTAATTAGTAACTTATACAAGTGGGAACACTGATTGGGAATGTAGACCAAATGGAGGACATAAGCATGTGCCAACTATTTGGAAGAAACCAAAATCTGTTTGAACCATTTTCAATATGCATCCAATTCAGAATAGTTAGTTTTATGTTGTAATTTTCAGGATATAAGGACGAATCTGGAAAATCCACGACATGATATTTGTCCAGAAGAGATCCAATTAAGTTTCCACATGGCAGAATCCTCAAAAAATGAAGGAGCTAAAAGATATAGGTGGTTTTCTAAAGGAAAAGTTTCTTGATTTGTTGTTACAGCTGGTTGTCATATTTTCTTCAAATTGAAAAACCATATTTGACCCATGGAACCAAATAAGGAGAAAAGTTCTTGGTGGAAATGTATTGACTAAACACGTATAGAGGAAAGAACAATTTTTTTCTCAATTTCTATCTATTGCTATAACATAACTTTTATTAATTAGTGGCTGGTAGTATAGGATTTATGTGAGCCATTCTACTATGTAGTTTGTTGGCTACAAACACTCTATTTTTGTATGCATTCTTTATATGATTGCATATATATAAGTAGCATGATATAAGCTACATGGAGGCAGACTTTAGTGTGAAGTAGACTATATACAGATTATTATATGTAGATTTTTGTGCCAAAATTTGGTATCAAATTGACAGATTATTTTCTGATAAATAAAATCAATGTTTGTATGATCAGTCCCATGTAGAAAAGTTTATGGTTCATCATCTAGTGGACTAAGGAGGCAAGGCCCACTTCTTGGGATGTTTGGTGATTTTTATTTATTTAGTAGTGTGTTATTTCTATTATTTTTGTATTATTTGCAAGTGTGGTTTGTTGTTTATTGATTGTAAATTTATTATGAATTGTGAGATTATTTTCTATATTAGATGTTAATGCTTCTTTATGATTTCCTGATTAGTTTATTTTGAAGTTGAGTTTAATTTTCATGAATTATTACTATTGTTGTTGTTCCTATAACCAAGAAGTGTCTGTTACTGTCACTAGAATTAGTTTTCATTTTGATTTGTTGTAGGTTTATTTCCATAGCTGCATTCATAACCACTCATCTCACTACTTTCACCCCTTCAATTGGCATATAGCCACGACACCTCTCGCAAGTTTATGCCCCCAGATTGAAATGTATAGACCAAACTGAAATTTGATATAAAGCATTAAATCTTCCTTATTCCTTATCCTAGTTTTGGCTTGTCATTTTGGTGTTGTTGTTGGGGATAGGTGTCAAAGGCAGGTTAGCTCAGTGAGTTGAGTTAGGACCATTGCGCCTTTGAGAAAATATATGAAACTGTCAACCTTGTTTAGATGATTAACCTTGGTTTGTTGTGTTTTAAATCATATAGATGCATTGTTAGATTTTGTAGGTAGATCTCAGAAGATAATTTTCTATTTACATATTTATCACTAGTTGTTGTGAGTCATTGATAAGAAAGAATTAATTTTGAAGAAACAACACAAAAACATAAAAATGTTGCATTTTCAAGGTAATTCAAATACAACAATTTTCAAAGAAAAATACTTCAAAAATGAAGAAATTGGTGGGGAAATCATGCTGAAAAAAGGTGATGTTTTTATACCTCCTTTATCGAATGAATGCAACATAGATTATCTTAATCTTCCATTGTCATAGGCATCTACAAATTTTATTTCTATAAATGAGCAAGAACACATACTTTATGAATTTTTAGAACAATGGAATTTTGATGAGTATTTAACCATGTGTTGTTCTAATGGTTGCAAGGAGGAAGCTAAGTGCACATTCTAAGTTGATCAAGAGGATGAGCAAATATCCAAGTTATAAGTGAGCCTCATCACAATAAAGGGGAATGTGAACTAGTCTCCTTCGTGTCTTAGGGTGATCCCACAATAGTGGTTTACAATTTTTGGCCAAACTAGACACTAATTTTTTTTTGACTAAATCTTCACATTCGGGCACCTATAGCGATTAAACCATGAGGAATTTGAAGATGATGCAAACTAGAGTCTTGTCACATTTTGTCTGTAGATTCTAAAAATAGTTTTTTCAATTTTTTTAGAATCAAATTGCACTTCTTTTTCCATCTCCCACGAAAATTTTTTTTCAAAAAACAACATTTTAAAAGTGACACACACCATATAATGCATAACTTTTTTTCCTTGAAAGATAAAATTCCAATTCCTTCAATTTAGATTTGTAACTCGATGTCTAGTGCTTCCACTTGGTTTGATAGTTTTTATTGAATATTTTTCTTTAATCAAGTTTCAAAGTCAAATCAATTACAATTCAGACATAACATGACCGTATAACGCATAACTTTTACTGTATGTATCAATTTTATTTTTTTTGTTGGATCAAGGACTCCAATATCTAGTGCACTCATATTTTTAATTTTTTTTTTGATAATCTTCTATTTTTCCACTTGTACAAAATAGAGAATTTTGTTTTTGGTGAAAAACCTATATTTAATAAAACTTAAAAAACAAATAGTTAATATAATCAAAATATATTAAAATTATATTAATTGGATAGCTTATTTTGAGGGGAACTTGATACTAGTTGGGTTTCTGAGATCTCCTCCATTTTCATTCTCAAATCAAGCTTCGAAGTGAAAAATTCTCAGCAATTTTGGTGCCTCAGGGGGGAGGGTGAAAAAATGTGGGTTTAGTCAAACAATTGTTCGTTCGAACAAAAAAATAATGTTCGGTCGAATAGGGGTTCGATTGAACCCACGTTCGACCGAACTCACACAACATGGAATAAAAAAATGTATTTTAAATGGGTTCGACCAAACATCTTTAGAATGTTCGGTCGAACACCTTCTTTTAAAAATTATTTTTTAATATTAATATAAATATAATTATATTCTTTTTAAATTTGATGGCTATATGACCATATTTAGAAATTTTTGCTATAGAATACAATAAATTTTTTAAGATTGTATCAGATAAAAGGAGATATTTTGGATAGACTGTGAAAATTTATATAGAATTATAATGATATATATGTTAGATTTATATATAATTTTACATACACTAAGGTATATCATAATGTTTTAAGGGCACCCTTGAATAGATAACCGTCATTAAAAAATTTGTTGATAGGAAAAGTCAAAAATAAAATTTAATCTTTGGTAGGAGGGAGATACTTCAGAGAGAGAGGGGGGGAGTGGTAGAGAGATAAAGGGTAGGGTGTCCTAGGGTTTAAGGGTTAAGGGTAGAGGGGCTCAAGAGGGAGAGTGGGTAGAAGGGAGAGACTTTTTAGAGAGAGAGGGGGGGAGTGGCAGAGATATAAAGGGTAGGGGGTGTACAAGGGTTTCGGGTTTAAGGGTTAAGGGTAGAGGGGAGAGGGGGAGAGGGGGTAGGAGTGAGAGACTTGAGAGAGAGAGAGAGTGGGAGAGAGATAAAGGGTAGAGGGGAGAGAGGGAGAGGGGGTAGGAGGAAGCTACTTGATAGAGAGAGGGGGGGAAGTGGGAGAGAGATAAAGGGTAGGGGGTGTACAATAGTTAAGGGTAGAGAGGAGAGAGGGAGAGGGGGTAGGAGGGAGAGACTTTAGAGAAAGAGGGGGGAGTCGAAGAGAGATAAAGGGTAGGCTTTAAGGGTTAAGTGTAGAGGAGCTTGAGAGGGAGAGTGGGTAGGAGGGAGAGACTTGAGAGAGAGAGGGGGGGAGTAGGAGAGAGATAGAGGTAGGGAGTAGAAGGGTTTAGGGTTATAGGGTTAAGGG
>VDFB02088878.1:0-33324 GCA_007258455.2 Sequoia sempervirens
ATGAAGGGAGAAGAACTCCAGAATTCAAATGCCTTTATCCATTGGGCTTGGAGTCAGGTGACAACGACAAAAAACGAATTTACGAAAACAAGACGCAAACTTATGCAAATGCACTTATTGAAAAGGGAAAAACCTACCTAATTAAAACTAGCCATCAATGAAATCTTCTCAAATGAAACCATTCACAGGTTCAACAAAATAGCTGCCTTTCTTCAGCAGCTTGCAAGGCCTTCCATGATCATTAGCAGCTACGTGTAGATGAGGTTGAAGCATTGCTTCATGAAAGAGATGAACAGGTTCAGCTACCTTTGAAAATATTATGGATATATTGCTGCTCCAAAATAAATCATTGAATCCATGCTGCTCCTGTGCATCTACAAATATATCTTTAGATGCATCCTCAAGTTTATCTTCACGCTCAGGTGCAAGTGGAACCTCTGTCTTCCCATTGGCCTCCAACCAAGCAAGATGTCTTATGGGACATTCCCTTGATCTGTCAAAGATTGAATCCTTCTTACCAGTTGTTACTTGAACAACTGATTCATCAACCATGGCAACCTCATGCTGATCGGAATGATCTCCTTCATGTGATCCAGATGAAGATATGACTGCATTGCATACCTCAATATGATCTTCACCATCTTCAAACTTGGGAAAATCTGAATTATTTATAAGAAGGTCCTCACGTGACACAGATGCATTCTTTTCAACTTGACTGAAATCTGCATGCATGTCCATCTTTTCAGATCTCAAGAAAAGATTATTTTCATTCACTTGAACTTCAACAAAATGACTTTCCTCATTCTGCTCTTCATCAATGGCTTCCTGAGACTGCATAAACCAGAATTGGGAGTCGCCAGCTATGTCTACTTCCTTTTCTCGGAAGAGAACAGCGAGATCACTTGGATCGGAGTCAGGATGCTTCACTGTTCCTTTTACTAATGGTACCTCAAGAGCAAGCCTCTTTGGAGGTGAAGATAACTTGTGTTGATTACCAACAACAAAATTATGAGCAGTATTTGGAATTGACCTCCTTGGTATGTCCTTGCAAGGCACAGAAAACATGCCTTGAGCTAATTGCTTTTTGAGGTCAAATAGCTCATTTGCCAACCTTTGCACCATAGGATCCCTCCTTGTGATGGAAGAAAATAACTCCAAAGAAGAGCTTTCTTCAGATTCATCCGAGTCAATTTTTATTTGCCCAGCAAGAATGAGATCATCTTCAATTTTTGTCGCCAAGGTCTGCAAGACTGGGAGAGTAGCTGGAGGTGCTCTTCTCAATAGGAAACCAACCTCGGGCACTTGAGCATTTACAAAGAAACATTTCAGGTTCTCAGCTGTAGGTTGAGCAACAGTTGGAATTCTTCGTGTCAACTTGTTGAAGTGAGCAATGAACTCGCGCATGGGCATGTGCGATTCCTTCTTCAACTGGGTGAGCTGAGCCAACAAAGCATGAGCATCTTCAGGAGGCTTGAACCTTTCTTCAAACTTGGCTATGAGAGTTGCCCAGTTTGTGATGGTACTTGGCGCCAAATGATAAAACCAATCTGCAGCAACGCCTTGGAGAGTCTCCACAAACAGCCTTATAGATACATCTTCGTATTCAACACCATGAACCCCACAAGCAATGTAGAAAGCAGCAACGTGCTCATCAGGATGTTGTCCATCACCAAAAAACTTGGGAAAGTTCTTCCGTGAGCCTTCAGGAAGAGCATGTAGGGGTAGAACTAGGCTCAACGGACCAAAAGCATTTCCCCAAGGACCTTGAGCAGCCATTTACATGTCCTTGGTGAAATCTTGAAAAACTTATAAGAAAATAAATTACAATAGAAAAGGACACAGGTATACTTCAAACGAAAGCATGAGGCTTTAGAATGCGTATCGTGTCCCCAGCGGAGTCGCCAAAAAACTGTTGGGTGAAAATTATGTAATCAACTTTCGATAGATTACACAACTTGGACTTCAGCCACAGCTATGTGAGATGTGAATCTCTCCTCTCGAGGAAGGGGAAGCCCTTCTTACCTGCTAAGAGCAATAGTAAATCCACAAAGTAATTACACAATGTACGAAAGTCCGCGAAGTGGGGGGTGTGTTACATTCATCCCTTCTCTTTTTGGAGAAGATGTTTACATTTCCGCATTGTTGATTCCAAATTCTTGATAACTGAAATGAACAACTAGCAGTAATGCCAATATCTCTATCTCGTCAAAGCGAAGCGTAGAGATACCAAAAGTAATTAACAACAAACAAATAAATTAAAAAGGGAAAGCTCACGAAGGCACAAAGTCGTTCCGTAGCTTTATCAATGTCGGATCTGCATAAACGTACCGTTTGCTACGTTAGAAGCACAAAGTCTTCTTAGACGCAACAATTCTTCGAACAGCATGAACGATTACAAGCACAAAGTCTTGTAGATCATCCAACCAAAATGTCAACGAGCACGAACGATTACAAGCACAAAGTCTTGTAGATCTTTCGACAAAGTATTCAAGAGAATGAATAATTATAAGCACAAAGTCTCATAGATTATCCAACAAGAACATGCATGAGCATGAATGAGTATAAGCGCAAAGTCTTATAGATCACTCAACCAATGATAAACAAAATAACAATGCAATCTAAATAATAAATGTAACACAAAGTTTACATCAACCGCTTAGAGTCTTTCAGATTCCTCGAACTAATCACTACCAAATCGAATCAACTTACAAAAGTATCGAATCCAACACAAAGTTTGGCTTGCAATCCTTTCCTTTATTGATTGAATCTCATTCACAAAATATGCACGCAAAGTTTCACAAGTTTGCTTACAAAAGGGCAGCACTTCGTTGCAAAAGGCTAAAAGATAATTTACAATGAAAATCCCTCGCATTATATAGAAAGAGGGATGAGCAAAAGAAGGAAAGAGATTGAGAAAATCAAGGAAAGTTAGGTGAGCGATTTTGAAATCTCCTATGCTGACCAGAAAGTCAAAGTGTAATTTGTTTTGAAAATGTGCATCTTTGGACTTGGTGTAATTACAATTTACAAAATGATGAAAATGTCGAGAAATACAAGATGCATAATGGGATGCACCGGAAATGTCTAACACTGGAGAACAGGAAGCTTCTTCATGTTTCTTTGCTTGGGCGCAGAGTCTTCATACTTCTTCCTGGTCTCCTGCATGAACTTTTTATTTGGAAGAACCAAGATCAAAGGACATCACCTTCGGGATCACTTGACGAGATCTGGAGAGAAACTGCAAGGATGGTGAATCAACAAGCGTTAGCAGAAAAAGTAGCATTGGGAAGCGTGAAGCGAGCAACAATGATGGGAAAGCGTGGAGCAGATGACAAGGCACACAAAACGATGCACAAAGTGGAGGGAAAGAAGTTCAGGAGTAAATCAAGCAAGTTTGAAGTTCAACTGGAAAAGATTATAGAAAATTGGAAAAAGTGTAAGGGCGCCAAAATTCAGCGCCCTTACATTCTGGAAATTTCACTTTTGATGCAAGGCGCTAAATTTTGGCGCCCTTACATCTTTCAGTGTTAGGAAAATTTTTACATATTCAGCATGTCAGGGCGCTAAAATTTAGCGCTTCTGCATTTTTGGGAATCCAGACTTTGATGTAGGGGCGCTAAAAAATAGCGCTCCTGCATCTACAAATCATGAAAAATATCTTCAATGCAAAGGCGCTTTTTAGTAGCCCTCTGCATCGAAGAAACATAGTTTTGGAAAATGGATGTAATGGTGAATGAAAACGGCGCTCGAGGTTTGCAAAGTGTTTTTCTGCATGGAGTTGCCATTGAAATTGGAGAATAAAGAGAAAGCAAGGGTAACAACTTACAAAGATGAAATGCGAAAAACGCTGGAGAGGGATGTTGAAAAACTCAAAAAACGTATTTGCAGTTTGAAGAAAACTCGCCCAGCATGAAGAGAGGAAGAACAAAAATTATAACAATGAAAATGGCGAAATAAAACACTTTTAAGTGAAAGAGAAAATCGAAAACCTAACTCAAGTCGAGCAATAAATTTAGGCCACGAAGTGGCAGGTGGCGAAAAATCTTGAAAAAAAGATGAAAGCGGCGCCCGAGGGCGAGAAAAAGTTTAAATTAATACGGAAAAGAAGTGTAATGGCTAAAATTTAGAGCTATTACATTTTTTAGAAAATTCACTTTCATCTTGCGAGAGTAAATTTTCGCCAACTAGCACCGGACTGTAAATTTGCTTCAAAGGCGAAGGGCGCACTTTTGATTCTGCTGCATTTTGTAATCTCAAAATATGAAGGAAACGATGAAAGCGTTCGCGAAAGATCGTTTGAAGGTCTTTGCGAAGCGAACAAAGGGAATGCTCGAATTGACTAACCGAGACTTAGGGCAGCATTTGGTGGCGAAAATCGCCGTTATGCGTGCTGAATTCCGCGAATCCTAGGAAGCGGACAAGTTTGGTAGGGGGTTATCCGTGGAGCGGCTGCTAGATTCCGTGATAACAAAATTTGTAACTCTAACGAATAATAGCGCATGGAAGGTGAGCGACGTGGTAGAGGATACTTCTATTCTAGTGAAAAGGAACTCAGCGTCAATATTGCTACCCAATCCAGCTCGGTGAGGCGTGCCGCCTGTGAATTAAAACGAATAAATCTTGAAACTACCGACTGCGGAATGTGCTTGCTGCAATTAAAGCGATAGCTACCATAGGCCCGGAGTTCTTATTACCTGAGTGAGATTTAAATTTTAACCAGATTTAAACAAGCAAGAAGGACTGCCAGTACTACTGGTCAGTTTACAAATGAATATAATACGCCTATCAAGAGATTAGAGCTGGATTTATCAACCATTACAATACCATCATCAATTCGTTGGCTTGATTCAATATGCCACACAAAAATCTCACAATGAATAAGAAATAACACTGCTGTTTTCTTGAATAACCAGAAATCTGTATTTTGCTGTTTCAAACCAGCAGCTTTAGAAAATACTCAGTTGCACATAACTCTCACAAAACTCCTCGGAATAACACGAAATCAAATGCAATACACTCTAACAACAATGGCGACCAAATTCCAACACTGAAAACTGATCTTGAAACCCTTAATGAAACTTGCACAGATCCCAATGCAAAACAGAAAAGTACGGCCTAGGGAAAGAGGCAATTTTCTCTAGAAAATAAATGAAAGCTTTATAAATTCTGCAAACTGGAGGAAATGGACGCCTATGATAGACCAATGCAATAAGAGACTACCCAGAACTATCTTTTTGTCTTTTTTTGAGATATGAATGAAACAAGAAATCTGCTGTCACTAAATGCAACTCAAAGAATACCTCTAAAATGCAAAAACAGAAACTAAAGGATTACAATGACGTTAACAATGCACAAAATCAAATGCAACTCACAGTACAATAAATCACCACTAGATGTTGTCTTGCAAACATGAAGCGATGCCCAAACTAGGAGGTCTTCATCCCTCGAAGCAATCCAGAATCAATCCGGCAGCATAACGGTGTATTTTCCAAGATGATCCAAATGATGCACCAAGACTCCTCTTTATAACTTTTCAATTGACTTTGCAAAACCCTAAAATCTGCTTTTAAGTCAAACTCATTCTCCTCAAGATTGGACGCACTTTCTCCTTCAAGACTTAATAAATGATATTTTAATTAAAACATCAAACTTTGATAAATGCGCCCATCATAATCCCTGCTTTGACTTAGCAATAATTATAATATTCTTTTAATGAGGGCGCCACCCTCAATGACCACTTTTTAAACACAACATTAAGTCATTAACTCTAGGCCAAGGTCAACGTTAAAATATAATAATTAAAACGTGACTTTAATCTGAATGACTTAACTTATTTCTCCGAGAGTGCCCTGAAGCCAAAACTGATGAAGTCAACTGATCAAAACTGAAACCGGAAGTCAACCAACCTGAGCTCAACTGGAAACTGCCAAAAATAGAATTTACTAAAAATAGTAAATTCCAAAAAAGTACTCTGAATGCTGAGACGAACATACCACTGCGAAGCCCTCTGAAAACCCAGAAGGAATCCGCCATTAAAACTATCATCTCAGCAATGACCTCCTCAAATTTGGAAACCCTAATTTTAACTTCCGACTAGCCTCCGGGTTCCCAAAGAAAGGCTAACGGTCACTGAAAATCGTCAGGCTTGAAAAGGGGACATTACAGTTGTCCAGGCAATTGGTGGCCTATGACAAGATCATTAGAAGAAAGAAGAAGGGAGGCTTACACTTTCCCATTGTGTTGGGAAATTCACTCGAAGAATGCCCTACCTTACAAGCAGCCAAAGAGGCCGAGGATGAGCTGAAATTCTACAAGTTAACCCTTTATACCAGCCGACAGAGTTTCGATCCTAGGGGAATGATTGGAACGGTTCAAGGAGAAGAATACAAACACAAGGCCCACCTGGAAGACTTTTGGGCAAATGCTGGGAGCGAGGACGAAATTAGGAAAAGGATGTTTTCAAGGCTGCCTCTAAAGCTAATCAGGGAGTGTGAGGTGATTAAGGTGCCAGATCAACTTGAGGAGGATACTAGGGTCACCCATCCAGATTATGAAACGGTAAAGAACGCTCCGATGCCACCAATAGATTGGGCCGAACCAGAGATTGTGGATCTAGACACTCTGTCTATCCCGGTCATGACATTCACTAGAGCATGGGTGGATGAGCGTGTTAATAGATTAAGGAGAAGGTCAGTCGCCCTCACATATGACCTCATGGGTGATAGAAGGCCGCCGGTGTTAGCAAAGAGGAAGAAGCAACTCACACGAGGTCCAGAATCAAAAAGAAGGGAGCCCGTTCAGCCGGAGCCGCAGGGGTCAGAGGATACAGTGTCCACTCAGCTGGTATCTCATTCTTCCAGTAGGCGTGAAGTTTCATTGTTTGCTAGTCAGAGAGCTCCGAGAAATGAGGAGCCGGAAGTTGGAGAAGTCAACCAGCCAATACCAAAAGAAATAGATACTCAGAGCGTCAATGATCCTGAAGCTGCCAGTAAGCGGGATGAAGGGGAAGAATCGGATATGGAAACCCACTTTGACTTTTCCTTCGGAGAAGAAGATGCTAGGACTCATGAGGGAAGTGATCAAGAGGTCGAGATAATTGAGCCTCCAACAAATACTGCTCGGGAAGAAGTTCGGGAAGTGGAAGCAACTGAGGAGCAGCCCCTGATTATTTATGATATTCAACGAAATTGGCTTTCACAGGCAATCAGAAGGGACCAAGATGATGACGCCGACCTAGCACTTGAAATGGAAGAACTCTTAAACA
The DNA here is from genome assembly GCA_007258455.2 of Sequoia sempervirens. NCBI lineage: Eukaryota > Viridiplantae > Streptophyta > Pinopsida > Cupressales > Cupressaceae > Sequoia > Sequoia sempervirens. The sequence continues at coordinate 7,265 of VDFB02088878.1, forward strand.
GAACAAGCAAGTCGCCTAAGCGGAAGAGGGCAAGAAAATATACAAGGATGGAAACAAATGAGGCCGGTTCTCGCAGCCTTCATATCGCTGCCCCAAGGGAAGATCATGACTTGAGTGATGCAATGCCGGAGAAGTACACAATCACCACAGTCGAATTGGGACGTCCTTCTGGAGCACAGGTGGTGGAAGAAGCTGAAAGTTCGTTTCAAGCATTGAAAGATAGGCTGGTGAAGAAGGAAGGAAAGTATAAGAGGTTGAAGAAAGAGCACAAGGCGTTGGTTGAGTATGTGCAAAATCTCGCACATCCTGTTGCTCAAGGTAATCCAGCGGCAGAGCTTCCATCAGAATTGCCACGTGAGCCGATCAGCGGCCTTGAAGAAGTGAAGAGGGCTGTACGAGAAGGAGATAAGTGGGTAAATGGTGTCCGCGAGGCTGAAAAGTTTATGGCGGATCTTGCCTCAGCATTTCAAAATGTTTCTGGTATTCTTTCACGCTTGGATGATGTTGAGCAAGCTTGGGGAGATACCCACATCTTTCAAGACAAAACTATCCCACGTCTTGCTGTTTTGATGCGTGTTCCCACGCAAACTCTGGTGAATGAAGGGGTAATTCAAGCAGGTGATAGGTATGATTTCCGTGGGTGGCATTCAGCAGCATTCACAGGGAAGAGTTTCTTTGACACTGCAGCAATGGAGTCCTCCAGGATCAGAAAGGCTATGAGGAATATTCATGAGAGTATTCTTAACACTTTGGAGGCAGTATTCGCAAGAAGGCTTGCACATGAAGAGGTTGATGCAGAAGGACTAAGGGCAAGGTTGCAGCCATTCTTTACAGAGATGAGGACATTTTCCCAGTTGGATTTTGAAAACATCTCCACGTTTTCAACAATCATTCAGAGCATGCAGGATTCTATGGAGACTTGGGAAAAATCTTGTGAGAAGCACGAGCAAATGGTAGCCATCTTGGAGTATCAGCTGAATCTCACTCCATCAATTTCTGAAGAAGAGGTCGACGCAGTGCTGGCGCGATTCATGGCATACGCGGTCCGAGAGAAGAGCAAAGGAATCCGGGTCGTGGACGAGAATCTTCTAGAAGGTTAGTGGGCATTAATTGCTCATACTGGTCAAAGGAGGAATCTGCTATTTTTAGGAGCATTTATGACGCCACTCCTCCACCTTCTGGCGGTTTTTAGGGCAAAGCTTGTCTAGGGCTGAGGTGGCTCAATCTGAGCCCTCCATTGTAATTCGATCTGGGCCGTCGGTTGAAACAGGCCAGCTATATAAGGGGGAGTCCCCCTCATTTGTACTCTAGTAGTCATAGAATCAGAGAGTAGAGAGCAATTAGTGAAGCATAATAGAGAGTAGAAGCTTTTAAGTTAGAGTAGTTTCTCATTTGCATTGTTGAAGAAGAAGGGGAATTCTCCCTTTGAGAATTTTGTAAGAGATTGTCACAAAAGGCTATTCTTAATAAAGCATTTCATTGATGGTGAATTCAAACTTTGTTTGGAATAGTTCGTGAGATTTCTTTTTCCTTTGGCTTCAATTAGGACTTAATCTCATGCTAGTATTTAGACATGGATGTTTATGCTTGACATAAGTGAATTTCTTTTATCCATACCACTAACGTTCTTACTGATGGTAAGCTCGTCTTGCGTGGTCAACTGGAACATTTTGCACTTAACTTCGATCGAAATTCATGTGTAGTTATGCATCGTTGTGATGGTAATTGCATCATTGGATTGTGATTTGAACATCATTTTCACCCTTTGAAGATTGCACTTGCTTTGTTGAAGCTGTCCTAAGGGAGGCTAGGCAAGGTTTGTTCGAAGTTCATTCAAGTTAAGCATAACATTCATTTGCATTTAGATTAAAACTTAAAATTTTAGAAATCTCTGCAGCCATTTAAATTCTGCATAATCTTGGTTAGTTTTAGGAAATTTGCACGCTAAAGCTAAATCATTCGCATAAAAGTCCCCTTTAAAAGCATATATTGGTTGTTATTGCACGCATTCTGAACAATTACGTAAGTCCCCTCGTGAGAACACAGCATATACACATCAACCAAACTGGGTCTATTCGCAATTCAAGAACCTTGGAGTTGAAAGCGTGATCTTACTTGCAATCTTAGCACGCTGAATACTTTGTTCAAGAGAGAATAGAGTGTCCATTTGGGAAACTTTGTTCTGTGTTGGTGCGGTCTCAAAAACCACGTCAACAGGACCTTGGAGCTTCTAATTTCGTCACTTAACCAAATTTGCACTCCCCTCTCTTCTCTAGGCACATTTAGGGGGTCCAACTTTCAATTTAAATGCCTTAGAATATTTTCAAGGCTTCCCCCTTCAAGCTAAGGTGCATATAGGTGTGCTTCCTACAAATTTGCATGCCTTAGAAACTTTTCTTACCCCTCCTCAAGTTCTTGGGCGCATACAAGGGGTCTTACTTCCATTCTTCCATACTTAGACATTTTCAAGGTTTCCTTCAAGTCAAGGGCTCATACAAGGGGGCCTACTTCAAGTTTTACATACTTAGAGAAATTTTCAACTCCCTTCAAGCTTGCAAGGGCGCATATGGGGTAGGGAGCTTCAAATTTGCCATACTTAGTGGAATTTTCACTTTATCTCCCATCCTAGGCGCATTCAAGGGGATGTGCTTCAAGTTTGAAAGACTTAACTAAATTTCTCATGCTATATCCTCAAGGCTGGGGCACATTCTAGGGTCCTTGCTTCAAATTTTGAGGACTTACACAAATTTTCAATTCAGTCTCTCAAGCTAAGGCGCATTTGGCATGCTGGACTTCAAATTTCTCAGACTTAGTGAATTTTTCATGGCTTTTCAAGCTTCTAGGGCGGGTTTGAAGGTGTCAACCTTTCAGTTTATCAGACTTGGATGAATTTTCCATCTTTTTGCTTGACTTAGGGGGAATTGTTCATGATGCCCTCAGCTTGCCCTAAACTGTTATTTTTAAAAAGTTTCTCAATTTTTGCATTTCAAGCTGATTTCTAGCTCCAAAAAGCTTGATTTTCGCTTTGCCTCGAACCTCGTGACGTGACTGAGCTGGGGCATTTGATTCCTGCATGTACCTGCTATATTTAGCAACTTACTCAAAATAGTAACTGTTCAGAATGAGCTTAAACTTCGCGTGTTGATTGCCTAAAGGATGTTGATTGTGACTGGACGCTACTTTTGTGTAACCCTTGTGTTTTGCCCTACTTTTTAGTAAACCCTAATTCCTCTGCATGGACATGCTAAAAATAGTATGTGCTTGATTTTCGAACCTCTGCAACTCCGTTTGATCTGAAATTCGCTCCATGGGGTCCTCATCACTTGCTTGACCTGCTTACACTGGTGTCTTGCCCTAACTTGCTATTTATAGCCCTGTTTGAGAAGTACCTTACTATAAATAGTAAGTGCTTGGATCACCTTCAAATTTTACCAGTGGGTTCTTTGAAAGATGTTGATCGTGATGGGATACCTTGGTTTTTGGAAATTTTGGCGTTTGACCCCTCATTTTGGGTCCAAAAGCTGGAAACCCTAATCTGACTTGCATGTTGCTCAAATGGTCTCCGTTTGACCCCGTTCCTATTGCATGTTGTTGTGTTCGTGATTCTGAAGTGTTGGGCAGCTGCCGAAGTGATCCTGCTTAAAATAATAGGTGTTCGAGAAAGTGATCTTTTGACTGCTGGATGCGTTTGCATGTCACACTGCCCGAGAGATCTCAGAAAACCCAAAAAAACCCAAAAAAATGATCAACATGCGAGCACTGGCTAAAAATAGCAAGTCCCGAAAAAGTGATCAACTTTGTTTGCATGTTACCTCGTTGCGAAGCTCTTGGAAAACCCATAAAGATTATGCTGACATGCATTGAAAACTCCAACATACAAACCCTAAAAATGGTCTTTGAAAGCAGAACTGCTAAAAATAGTAAGTTGTTTGTTTCAGCTCAAATTTTGTATGCAGGTATCTCACAATGTTCTAAGTGCAGTGCAATTGTCAGAATTTGAAAATCCCAAGAAAATAGGCCCCAAATTGGTACTTACTAAAAATAGCAAGTTGCTAGAATTCAGTGAAAATTCAGTGGGAGCTTGCTTGAAGCATCCTGATAGCAGTGCTAAGCTCAGAATTTGATTAGCCAACTCAATTTGACCTCAAAGTTGTCTGAAGATTGTAAACCCTAATTCATCAGAAAGCCCTCTAGACTTAGCCAAAATTCAAATCTAGGTCAAATGGTAAGTACATCACCAAACAAAAAGAACCGACAGAGACAGACAGACAGAAAACCCAAGCCAAAAGACCCGAATGGAGCAAAAATTAGGGGGTCCCCATTTTGAATGGGGTGATGTGTGAAAAGGTCACAACATCTGGCGACTCCACGGGAAAGTGTTGAAAAACACTTTTAAGAATATAACCTCGATCAATCTTTCTCAAACCATCATACGGAAAAGGAAACTTACTCAAAAGGGGAGAAGAATCCGATATTGGATCAAAACATCTTCATCCAAAGTCCTCGTGCATTCATTCCATCTTTGAACCATCTTGACTTTTGGAATCGGTTGTGGCAAGTTATATAAATATCTTAACTTCAAAAGCATCCTAGACATTGCCTCATTGCCAGTCAGGCGCCCATAGCCTCGACAAGGTTGTTGCTACAATTCTCACGAATATTGCTCCACTGCCAGCCAAGCATCCATAGCCCTGGGGGAGTTACTCGCATATTCCTAGAACCAATATTCAAAGCATAATATTTTCTTTTATTTTCTTCTTTTCTTTTCTTTTCTTTTCAAATATTTTCTTTTTAGCACATTTTCCTCTCTTTCATATTGATTTTCCGTCAATTCCACAATTGACTGGCAGGCAATGAAGCCTCCAATGGGTTTGAGAATTGTAGTGGCGCTGAAGCAAGACGTTAAATTTTCACTCGCCATAACCTCTCCCAAGAAACCAAAATGACTTAGAGCAGTTTGTTTGACAGGTAGGAGGTTGGACTCATGTGTTAAGACACAATAGCGGGTTAATCTCCTGAGACGAGCTTAATTCCAAGCCGGATGATGACAAAAGAAAAACAACCTTGATTTTCAACGTTTGCACCAACTCCAGTGGAAAGAAACCAAATGGTGAGAGAAAAACATCACCACCCCTCTCGTGACGGGAAACACCAAAATCTTTGCCCATTCCAAACCAAAACCACTTGAGCGGACAACTCAAGGGAAGAAAACGCCAAACCAAAAACCCAAAGGGCAACGAACCCAAAACCAAAACGGAACAAACCGAAAAGCAAACAGAAAAGCAAACCTAATCTAACTATGTTACAAAGTAGGTCCCGGAGGGAACCTAAGCTTGGAAATAATGCTTGAGGAATTGCCCATTGATTGGCAACGGGATATCCTCTCCTGTCAAAGTTCGTAGCTTGAATGCATTATCTCCAAGGATTTCAGCAATTTGATACGGGCCCAGCCACAGTTTGTCGAACTTGTCATGATCTCCCTTTTTCTCGTGGGCCTTGTCCCAGTATAAGACCAAGTCAGAAATCAGGAAAGACTTGATCCTTGCTTGTTTATCAAACCATCTTTTCACCACTCCTTGGTGCTTCGCCAGATTCTCCAAGGCTTCATCTCTTTTCTCCTCTAAATGCATCAACTGAGATAATCTAGTTTGAATCCGATCTTCCCCTTCAAGATGCTCCTGAATGAATTGCAGAGTTGGGATCCTTAGTTGCACTGGGAAAACAGGATCCTGTCCATAGACCAAGACCAAGTGATAGGGAGATGTTCTCAATGAACTCTTTGTTCTAATCTGGTCTGCCCACAAAGCGAATCTCAGCTGAGTGTTCCAATCTTTAGGATTTTTATCCAGCAACTTCTTGATGACGTTTAGCAGATTCTTGTTTGTAGACTCTGCGAGTCCATTCCCCTGCGGGTAGTAATTAGAAGAAAATTTCAATGTGATCCCACATTCAAATGCCCAATTGGAAATCTTCAAAGATGAGAAAGTCGGACCATTGTCACACACTAGGGCATGGGGGCATCCAAATCTTGTGACAATATTTTCTTCAAGGAACCTGATCACCACATCTATCGTGCATTGTTTCAGAGCTTGAGCCTTTGTCCACTTGGTGCAGTAATTTGTTGCTGTCAGGATATATCTGCGCTGACCCAAAGAAGGCGGATTGATCATTCCAATGAAGTCTAATCCCCATTTTGCAAAAGGCCTAACCTCAATCACAAACTGCAAGGGCATAGCTGGATGCTTTCCTCTGTCTACAATTGTCTGACAAACATGACAAGCTTTCACGTGTTCATATGCATCCTTGAAAAGTGTGGGCCAGTAGTATCCAGCCCTTAAAATTTGATGAGTCGTGGCTAAACTACCTCCATGGCCAATCTCGAACTTCTCGTGAAAATGCTCCATTAACTGTTTGGCTTCTTCCTTTCCTACACATCTCAGATAAATTCCTTCATGGTTCTTCCTGTAGAGAATTGACCCTTGGAGCATGAACCTCTGGCTTTTCATTCTTAAGGCTCTCTGTTGGACTGGATTCAAATGAGGAGGGCATCTGTGATTCAACAAGTAATAAATAGTGTCATCATACCACTCTCCTGGAAACACCTCTTCCAACACATACGTTTGTTGCACTAGTCCCAGTCCAATTGTTGCAATTGTTTGTGCCACAGCTTGTCCTCGGCTAACTTCATCGATTGTATCTCCATGTCATACTCTTGTAGAATGGCGACCCACTTGCCTCTCCGTTCCCTAGGCTCATTTTGCATCAATAGTGTTTTCACCGTAGCATCAAGAACAATGGCATAAACCTTGCTTCTCAAAATATAATGTCTAAACTTTTTGACTGCCTTCACCAAGACGTAAGCTTGCTTCTCAATACTGGGGTATCTCAGCTCTGCCTCTTTCAATGGTGCACTTATAAAAGCAATTGGGTGCTCATCTTTTTCTTCTGTTCTCTGTGTTAAAACTGCAGCGCAAGTATGTTCTGAAGCAAATGAATACAAATAGAACAGCCTAGTGTAATCCGAGCTGACCAATACTGGAGCATCCACGATCGCTTGTTTGATCTCATCAAAAGCCTTCCTAGCCTGTGGAGTCCAATCAATCTTAGCATCTTTCTTTAACATCTCATTCAGTGGCCTTATGATTTCAGCAAATCCAGTGATAAACTTTCTCACAAAATTGATTTTGCCAAAGAATGATCTTAACTCCTTTTGACTCCCAGGCAACCCAATCTTTGAAATTGCCTCAATGCGTTCAGGATCAATTGAGATCCCCCTCTCTGAGATGACATGACGTAACAACTTTCCTTCTGTGACCCCGAATATGCATTTCTTGGGGTTAAGTGATACATCGAATCTTCTACACCTCTGAAAGATCTTTCTCAGGTCCTCCACGTGGTCTCCTCTTTTCTTTGAAAACACGGTCAGGTCATTCATATATATGATTATGCATTTTCCCACCAAATCTCGGAAGGCAATATCCATAGCTCGCTGGAAGGTGGCTCCTGCATTCATCAAGCCAAAAGGCATCCTTTTGTACGCAAAAGTCCCCCACTTGGTGGTGAAGGCCGTCTTTAGTCTATCTGCCTCCTCTACCATTACCTGATTGTATCCGGAGTAGCCGTCCAAGAAGGACATCATTTGGGAACCATTCACTATTTGCAACACTTAATCTAATGAGGGCAACGGATAGTTATCTTTCTCGGAAGCCCTATTCAGATTGCGAAAATCCACACACAGTCTTATCTCGCCGTTCTTTCTGATTGGAACTAGATTGGCGACCCACGTGGAGTGCCTCATTGGAAAGATAATACGAGCAGAAAGAAGCTTCTTAACTTCTTGATAGATTAACGGTTCTAGTAATCGGTTTACAGGCCTCTGCCTTTGCCGAAATGGCTCGCTCCCCGGCTTCAAAGGGATTGTGTGCGTAATCAAAGAAGTGTCATATGTCTTTAAATCATCATAGCCCTAGGCTATCACATCTCTAAACTCCTTCAATGCTTGTACAATACCTTCTTTCTCCTTCGGGATGCAAACTTTACCAATAAAAACGTTCTTCACTTGATCTTCATTTCCCAAATTAACAGCTTCACATTCATCTCCTTGGGTGTTCTGTTTTATGTTTAACTTATCGGGATCAAACAACCTTTCTAATTCAACCATCCCTCTGGGGATAACATTTGTCTTCAAATTTAGAATTCCTTCAGCGTCATACTCCGCTTCTTCGATTTCTTCATCAATAATTTGTGCTTCAAAGACACCGGAACATGTCAGAAAATCCAGAATCTGTTTATCATCATCAAACACTTAAAAGTTTTGTATATTATCTAGAATTGTTGGGATCGAAACTAGCTCCACAGTGAACTTCTTCAATCCTTCCATAGCTAAAGGTCCCAACGAACTAGCAGCTTGTGCGAGAGAATTAGCAACAGAGTTCTTGGACTTGTAAACTTGTGTAATGAGCCTTGCTCAAACTGATCACAATTTGCCCTAATTTGCTGCTTGTAATTTTGTCAAACAATTCATGTGCAATCTTGTAACTTGCTGATGTACTGTTTCAATTTGAAGTTGCTTGATAGAAATGGATGCTAAGTTTAATAGAAAGCTTTAAAAACTTTTGCAATGTCTACAATCTGATCTACATGCAATATGATGTTCTTTTTTTGGATTTTCAATGCAAATATATGAGAAACTAGGAATGCAATGTTCAGCTACAGCAAGTAGACATTACGTTAAACACTTGCCATGCATACTATCATTTGCAATTTCATGTGCAAGAATATCTATTGTAATCAGCAACTTATATCTCCACTATTATTATGAATGCATCATTACAATGATAATAGCAAATAGCCAAGACTCTTGGCATTACATCTCATGATTAATATATTTGTCTGAGTACAATCACAGCCCTAACAGGAAATCTGAGCATGCAAGTATATGCAAAGATTGATTTAAAAGAACCTGGAATGAAGTCGTCCCTTCCTCTAGTTGAAGAAGCAAGCAATACCAAATGAAATGATGACTCCTCAAGCCCAAATCGAACTGCAGACTCAGCCGCCCCTGTTCTGAAGATAATAATTTATATAAAATAAATTCCAGTCTGCCAAGCCTCCAAAATGCATCAAATATCGTTGTTGGCTTCCAAGGAAGTGAGCGCCCCAAGTAGCAAGTAAAATCACCCAAGCTTGAGTGAGTTTTAATCAAAATCGTGCCTCCATGATGCTAGACGCCATGACTAAAAATCGATATCAGATTTGCTGGTATAATCAGAATATATATATATATATATTTATGATTCAACTCCCTCAATGATGTATTTGATGAAGAACATAAACCTCCAATGCAACTATAATCGATAGCATACAAAATTGGCTTTAAGCCACAAATTTTGCCCAATGAAGTGACTGAAATATCACCTCCAATCTGCAACCCTTCAAGAGATATTTCACTCCCTCAGTTATGCAATCAATGGGAGTTTCCGTTCCCAAAGACCAATTGATTATCTGTAGACCACTTGGCTCCACAAATGCTCAAGAAGAAATCACCAATCATCAACATCAAATCTGGATGCTCAATAGTGAGACCTCAAGGTCTATTTATGCATTTCCTCTAGAGGTCGGCCTCAATAAAATAATATTATTTTTTACTTCTAGAAGGTTCCAATATATTTTAATTTAATTTGCACTTTACAAAATATAAAAATATAATATTATTAATAAAGTGCATCTCAACATCAAATTATAAAAATAAGGTTTCCATAAATAGAAATAATAATGATATATGATGGAAAACCTTACTCCAATCAAATACTGAGCCAAGTAATCACCAAATGACTGCCAGAAGACTCTCTCACCATACCTCATTAGCCTACGAGAGCCATTAATAGGCTAATCCTGCTGATATGTCAATGTCAACTAGAAGGGGGCATTACAACTTGCTTGATATTGAAAGCGTCAAAGCTCTCTATCAAGTCCCATACTCTGTTGCAGTAGCGGTTGAGCCTTTTATCATGAAAAGCATATTGTTTCCTCACTTGACAAACCACTATGTCGGAATCTCCAAAGGCATGCACAATCTTGGCTCCCTTTTCGATTGCAAGGATCAAGCCATGAATCAAAGACTCATACTCAGTAACATTATTGGTGCATGAAAATTGGAGCCTGTAGGCACCCAAATATGCCTCTCCAGTTGGGCTAATCAGTTCAAATCCTGCTCCATTTCCTTTCTTTGACTTCGATCCATCGAACCTCAAGGTCCATATTTGATCTTTTATGAGAGTGTGGGGAGGCTGGACATGTGCATTTTCTTGGTTGCATGCTTCTGGAACCTTTTCTTCGATCACTGGCTGAACCTTCTCATCTTTTGCAAGTTCCTTTATCAAAACATCTTCTACCTCGTTCGTCTTCTGATGCTTTTCTTGCAACGAGGCCTGCGGAACGAGCCTTGCAACTTGCTCCAAGGCAACTTTGCACATGGCACAAGTGATCTCAAAGTGAAATGCCTCGTGGATTCTGCACCAATTTGTAAGTAACAAATTCTTGACAGAAGCGTCTTTTCCCAACTCTACTTCTTGCTTTACACTTTTCAAAACAAAATCTCTGAAATTTTCAAACATTCCTTCACCTTCACTATCACTTGAATCACTTTCAACCAAAACTTTGGTGGAAGCTGTTGCATCTTCTAAAAACTTCCCTTCACCGGAATTTTGTAACATCAACACTTCTTGCCTGATGGGTTTGTACGAGCCCAGCTCAATTTCCATAAACATAATTTCATTGTCTTCGCCATATTCAGTGATCATCAATCTGAGCCTTGGTGTGCTTTCGACTTTAATCTGATTCAGAACTCCTCTCCATGGAAGCCACATGTGGGAGAAATCAGTTGCAATGTATCCATTCAATTTCCTTGCCCAATCTCTGCTTAGCAACATGCCATATCCATCAAGTATGTCGACCACTGATATATCAATATAGCTCTGTATTCGAGGGTCGGTCGCCAACTGCATATGAATGTTGTTCAATTCTCCGACAACCGGAACCTCAGTCTTGTCTAGCTGGGTTACTTTCTTGGTGGTTTGAAGTGGAACTAAACCCAACCTTTCACACACCTTCAATGGCATGACGTTGCTGGAAGCGCCTGAGTCGATCAGGCAATTGTGTAGCAATTTCCCAAAAATTCTAATTGAAACTAGGAATGGGGCCGGTTCATCCTTCCCCTGATAAAATACCACTGGTTTTCTTCTTTCCTCTGTTACAATATCCTTCTTTTCATCTTTTCTATCCAATTGAATCTAATTATTTTGGGCAATCTCCTTCAGATTCTGCTCCTGCTCTTGCTTTTGCTTTTGTTCTGTAGGAATATTGAACCGAACTCTCCTTTTATCTTCAGTCTTTGACTTCTCAAGTTCGCTTGAAGATTCTTGTACCATCCCCACAAAACTTTGAGACTGTTGCGGAGTCTCCCAAGTGTTGAATGGCACAAGGCACCTCTTCTACTACATTTGTGTTCTGCACAAGATGACACTGCATATTGACGGGAGGATTCCTTGATGAACTAGGTATTTCCTGAGAAGTATTCTTCACAATGGGCATCTCATACATGCTTCCTAGAATTGTATCTCTGACTTCTGAAATCTTCATTAATTCATATAAAGGAAACTGACTTTCATTTTCTTGACTTCTTCCAGCACATAAGAACTTAGCCTCTTCACATCCTCTCTTGGAAGATTCTCTTTTTGTGGGCATTGCATTTGGTAAATAGGGTGTTGGACGGTCTGTTGTCCATTTCTATTTTGCATCGTACCCTGTTGTCTGTATTCTGGAGAATCCTTAGGTACATTTGGATTATTGCTTGAATTGGGATTTGGTGGACTTGTGAAGTTGTTTGGAGGAACCGATGACGTCAGAGGCTCACGCTGTTGATTTGGATTCCTTTGATACACTTTCGGAGTTGCTCCTCTAGATGTCTGAAAAGCTTCCACCTCTCTTCTTCCTTCTACCAAAACGCTGTTATTAAGAAGTGGAAAAATATAATTGCCTTGGCCAAGAGGCTCCTCTGAATAGGTGTCCTGAACTTCTGAATAAACTTGAGCTTCTTGCGATTGATAGTCTGGCGCCCACACGGGACGATTTGCCAAAGCAGGTGGAAATCTGTGATTAATTTGTGGTTGCGTGTACCTCTAGTACTCAGGCGGGACATTAACATCTTCTAAAATGAGCGCCTGGTCATATCGTTGTACTGGGACTATCTCGTACCCAGTAGTCGGAGGATTCTCAGTACCCTCCATATTCTTCACTTCTCTTTTGAAAATGTCAACAGCGACTTGAAATTCATGGCACTGGAGCTCTGAATGCTGATTTGTATTATGAAGTCTACACCATCCCGACATGGCGACCTCAACCAAGAAAACTTTATTAGCGGGACGGTTTTCAGGAGGCGGTGGGTTGTCTAACGGTGATGGCACACCTCCGTTGTTGGGCCCTGTATTCTAGGACCTCTTCTGATATCCTTGTGTTGTCCCTCATTTTTGACTTGTTAAAAATTGGGATAACCTATCAAAATTTTGATAAAATTTGAAGATTTTCTCTTCTAAGGCACGTTTTTGTTGTCCCTGATTTTTGACTTGTTAAAAATCGGGATAACTAATCAAAATTTTGCATTAAATTTGAAGGTTTTCTTCTCTATGGCACGCATTACGAGGTGCATAGAGTGGCAAATCTCAGTTTTAGGTTTATAAACCTTTGGGCTACTCTTTTTCCCTCTTTCGTTTCCATTGATGTCAATTTCTGACTCTTTTTCAGTATGTTTTTGGTCAAAATCGGGTTTTTGAAGCAACTCAGCAAATAGGGAAATTTTGACTTAAAAGCAAAATTGCTAAGGCTCTTTAAAATCCCGAAATTGCTTAAGTGAGTCAAAAATCCGAATTTGTTAAGAGTCCTCATTTTTGACAAAAAGTAAAATTGTTATATGGCTTTAAAAACCCGATTTATTTTGTCATTTGCAAAAGCTTCAAAAAGGCCCGAATTTGTTTTAAATGAAATTGCTAAATGATCTAAAAAGCCCGATTTTGCCAAAAGAACTTGTGTTGACTTCTTAAAACCCCGATTTCATGTTTTGATGACATTTTATCTTGCAGAGAACTCTTAAAATTCCGATGCTATTCTGATTCGAGCTATTTGAATCCTTTTTTTGTTTTGACTTCCCTGTTTCAAGGAGTTTTTATCGACCTTAAAGCTTGAAGTTCGGATTTTATCAGTAAATAGCCAACTCTTTTCCATTTTCTGAACTATGCCTGGGGTTTCTTCACCATTTTTCTTATTTGCGGATTTATTTCCAGGTATGTTATTTGTTTCTTTGTCTCTTTCTCAATGTTTTTTGTTACTTTTTACTTTGTATAAAATGTGATCTTCATTTATGCATTTCACTTTAGATTTTAACGCCTTTTATTGAAAACGCGTTTTTCTTTAACAATTTTATACGTTTTTACATTGTCATTCACCTTTGTCAAAACTCGTTTATACATATTTGTTAGTATTCGTTTTTGTTTTACAAAAACGCGTTTTTATTGTCATTATCTATCTTTATAAAATGCGTTTTCATTCATATTTAGTCCGCCCTCATACAAAACGCGTTTTTATCATTTGCCCTTCATACCATGCGCCATCCATTTTCCTTCATCCCATCGAAATTCGCCTTTCATGTCCTTTCATACCTCCATCCTTAAATCTCATACAAAACGCATTTTCCACTTTTAAAATGCCTTATACGTTGAAAACATGTTTTTCATCATCTCATTTTTCCAGCAATAAAGCTTTCATATACCATTTCGTTTCCATTTATCTATTTCAAATCCTCCATTGTCATTTTCTACAAGAACAAATATTCAGCTTTGAGTCACATTTCGGGTTTTGAGAACCAAAAATGCAAATCGGGATTTATAACTTGACTTACAATTTTCAGAATTGCAAAATTGTAAAATTGTTAAATGTCCAAAAAATCCCGACTACCTTTTATAAAAATTGCTATAGTCATAAGAAAAACCCGAAATGCTTTTTTAAAAAGCTCAAAAGTCGAACTTTTTTTGACATAACTTCAAAATCCAAGCCAAAAATCTCTTTGTCTTGCTGTTTCAAGAAGACAAAACGTTGTTTTTGACTGCAATCATTCCATCAAGTTTCGAATTCGTCTTCACCATTCACTTTCCATCATTTTTCTAAAGATCATTTCATTGTCCTAGGGTTTGAGTTTCACCATGTCCACTCACGTTGATGTTGATGATGTTCTAACCTTATGGGGTTTTCACCGCAGTCTTGCAGATTCCTGTTCAATGACAGACGAACCAACTTCTCCAATAAGCAAAAAGATGAAATATAAATTTAATAAGTATCAGAATGAGATTTCCCCATTTCACATAGTTTCAAATATTGACGAGATCAAGGACACAGAAATTGGGCATGTTGATATGTCCGAGTTTCTTGGGAGAGCTGAAAAATCTACTTCTCCTGACATGCAGAAATTGCTGAGAAGTCATATTCATCTGGTCTCTTCTTTTCCTGTTGCTGCTCTTGAACCTGAATTCGTTCTTGCATGTGCATCCCGTTTTGACAGTCAGTCTAGAACTATCAAGGACGATGATGGTAACATAGTTATTAGACTTGATGCTGAGACAATCAACAGAATTTTCAGAGTTCCTGATGTTACTACATATTCAGAGATCGCATTGAAGAGTGCTCACAAACATTTCGAGCAGAAAAAGAATGATTGTATCAAACATATCAATTCTAAGTGGCTTCTCAAATCACGACCTTGTGTGACCCGGATACCTAAATTGTATCGGTCTGATTTTAAGGAAGAAATTAATGATATGATCACTCTTCTGAGCAGAATAGCAGTGTTGAAGGTTTCCAATGTGTTTGAAAACTAGATGTATAAGTTCATGGTGGTTATTAGAAAAGCACAACATCCAATATTTTGGGGTGAAATTATCAGTGACAGTTTGTGTGAACAGCTTACACAGGTTCCTACCACTCTTACTTTCTACATGAACTCATACTTGGTTTATATAGCAGCTTCGTTGAGGCATTTTCCAGGCCTATCTCCTCAAGGTGATAGATCACTGGTGCCTGTATGGGAGTATTATGATCAGTTGACTTTAAAACCAAGCCGGGCACATTATAGAAGAGTTCAAGATGCTTTCTTTGGTCATTTTATGTGTTTATTTGACAAAGCATTGATAAACAACAGGGTATCTGAGGCGGCTTGGAATAAAGTAAATGAGTATGGCTGCTTGTTTCTTCAATTCCCTACCTTCACTTATATGAGAGTCGGCTGCTTTGAAGACCAACCTTATATGCTTCCAAGGTATCCGACAGATAAGATTATTCTGATGGAGCTAGGAAGGCAGTTGATGGCAGTGCATGCACGACAAGCTACACAACACAAGGCTGGAATCAGTATTTCATCACATAATCCATTGATAATCGGGAGGTATTCTTTGACAACTTCTTCAAGAGCCAAAGCAATGGAGACTGAACTTCAAGAAATAACATTGAAAAGATTTCAGGCTAGAATGGATTTTGATTATAGAAGGATGAAAGACAAAATTAAAAGAGCCTTCACTCATGTGCACCGCATTGAAGACATTTGGGCAGACCTCCGGACAGAAAAGGATATATACAGAATGGATTATTGCAGGCTTACAGTGGAGCAAATTATTGATCTGAATCTGACCTTAGTTCCGGAGGGAGTAATTGATGATAGGCAGGTGTTAGATCCTAAATATGAAGAACAAGGAGATGCTAATGCCCCCATTCCTGCAATCCAGTGGTATCAAAAAGAATCTGTCTCTATCTTTGATAGGTTTCAGTCGGTCTTGACAAACACCAATGCTTGGCTCAAAAGCATAGGTGTTAAAACTATTAAAATCAAAGTTAGGGCTGAAGATGATCCAGCTGGTCCTAAAGGATTGAAGTCAGAAATTAGAGAGAAATCAAAAGAAGGAGCTTCTTCTTCAGGTACTAGAATTAAGTTGAAGGTAAGCCGAGCTGTGGAACAACCATTGGAAAAGGAAACACTAAAGGGGAAAGAAATTAATAAAATGCAAATTCAGGTTTTGGATCAGCAAGAAGAAGATGAGGTTCTTGAAACCTCTACCATTCTAAGTGAGATAACTCCTCACATTGAAGCTCCAATACCAGAATCAGCTATATCTCCTGTGTCCCCTATCGACAGTGATGTTGATTCCTTCTCCACAGTATTTGTTCCTTCTATCCCACCTCAAGAGACTAGTCATCAGTCTTTATCAATAATGAATACTCCCATAAGAAGCTTGCCCAATAACTTAGAGAATATTTTTGATGCAAATCCAATTTTTCCAGCTATGTCAGAAATAACTCTCCCAGAGATTGATACATCAGTAACAAGCTTTGATTGTTTCATGGCTGATCCTAGTCGTAATTTGTCTTCCGAACAAAACATAGTTGCTGTACAAACTGAGGCACCATCTAGAATTTCAGTTGTAACACAAATTAAGACTGCAGTTGCCATTCCAGATGTGACAACTTTGGATCTTCCTCCATGGTTGAATTCAATTGCTCCCAAAACAAAGAAACAAGCAGTGTCTCCTGATGTTTTTGATTTCCAAAAATTGAAGAAATCAAAATCAATGGTTGCAAAGAAGGCAAAAACAGTCTCATAAGTGTTTGTTGACAGCAATAAAATGAAATATGCTGAGATTGCAGAACCTCTTGTTGACAAACCACATGAAGAGATGCAGGTATCTGATTACAGATTCACTAGGGTGGAATTGGGCAAGCAGACTCATGCTAACCTAATGCAAGATGCTTAGAGTTCAGTGACGATTTTGGCAGAAAGCTATAATGAACTTTTAGCCAAAAAAAGAAAAGCTCAAAGAAGACAATGATCAGCTGGTTTCAGTTATTCAAAGGATTACTGGATCATCAAAAGCAATTGATTCACTATCTTCAGTCCCTCCTAATCAATTAGTCAGACAATTAGAGAAAATTGCACAAAAGGCCAAAGCAGTTGATTCATGGATAACTCAGCTGATTGATCAAAGCATTCCAATGATTGAAAAGACGTTGCAAGTTCTAAACAACGTCAGAATAGCAAAGATAAAATTGAATCAAACTTTGGAAGCTTTCAAGCAAAGTTTAGAATCGCTTGAAAAGCATTTAAAAATCTGCCATGAGATAGATCAAGTCAAGTTACAAATTCTATGTAGCAACTCAATCTTACCAAACAGAGAGAAATACATAGAATTTGAAGAACTTATGACGAATAAGTCATTAGTTATTCAAGATCTTATCAAAGATATCCAGGCCACATTAGAAATGAATGATGAAGTTCAGCAGGATATTCTTTCAAGTTTTGAGAAAATCTCTTGTACAGTTTTGAATCATGAAGGTGAATTACTTGCAGCTGATTTAGTTACTACAGAAATGACAGCAAATCTTCGTCAACAATTGGAATCAGAGCAGTTTACCATAGATTCAATTCATAAATTTGTTAATCATCAGATAATTCTTGATAAAATGCAAACTTCTTATGAAGAACATAGACTTGCAACAATCAAATATTTTGATGTAATTTTGAAGACTGTTGCAGTAGCCAAGAACACATTGGGTCCCGATGCAAATGAATTGCAGATGATCATCAGCAAATTCTTATCTTTCAAAGATAGGAATGTGACAGATTAAAATATTAGGTTGTTTTATGTATTTTTACTTTCGACAAATATATGTAAAAACAAGTTTTGCAATTGCAAGTGTTCTTTCCTTGCAATTTTGAAAAATGTAATTACATGTAAAATCTTACAAAACAAATCACAATTTGGATTGTAATTTTGAATAAGTTAATTACAGTTAGTTATCGGTTGAGAGATTTTCTCAAGTTTGTTGAGATCCTCCCACCTTTTTCTTCAAACCTCCCTCCTATAAATACTTGAGGGGGTCTATTGTAATCTTTTATCTTTTTAGCAAGCAAGAAAACTCTGCAGAATTTTATACTCATAAAGTCTTTGAGCTTTATAGTTGATAATTGTGAATTTTCAAGTAATATCAAGAAGCTAGAATTTCAGACTTTGAGCTGAATTCTCATTTTGCATCCATGTTCTTATGTCATTTTGGAGCATTATTTTGTGATTACTTGAGAATTGTGGAATATTGCTGAAGAGATTCAATTCAAATATCTGCAGTCTTTGTGCTGTAAATGTGAAGATTGAATTCATAGTTAGTATTAGAAAATGAGAAGAATTATAAGACTTTGTGCTCGTAGTAGTTCTCATTTAGAATAATCAAAAGATACATCGTAGTTACAGACTTTGAGCTGTTTTATGTTGTATGTTTTTATTAAGTAATTATTCTGAAAAGGGTAGATAGGATCTCATTCCTCAAGACTTTGTGCTTATTGGTTGTTTTCCCGTCCTGGAGGAAGTAACGGAAGTCTTTATGCTTTCAGGAAACTTTATTTCCTCTTTCTTAATTCCACTGCATAGCTGCTGTAATAAGTTTTATCAACATATACTGTTTCTTTTTTGTAAAGAGAGGAGAACATAATCTTTCCTGAAATAAGAAAAACGATTGCTATCCTATCCATTTAGTTTTGTTTACTTAAAGGGGGAGCCTTCCCTTAATTATGAGAGTTTAATCTCACGTGCTGTGGTTGAAATCACGATTTTGTATACTTTCACAAGAATACAAAATTTCCAACCAACAGTTTTACGAGGTGCAAAGGTTAGAAAATTTCAATTTTGGGTCTATAGTCCTTTTGGCTAACATTTTTCACTCACTCTTGTCCGTTTTCGTCAAATTCTGAGTCATTTTTAGTGTGTTTTTGGTCAATTTCGGGTTTTTTAGGCAACTCAGCAGAATAGGGAAATTTAAGCCTAAGAGCAAAATTGCTAAATGTCCAAAAAATCCCGACTGCCTTATGCAAAATTGCTAAAACTTCCAAAAGTTCCGAAATTGCTAAAACTTCCAAAAGTTCCGATTTTGCTTAAGTTGTTTAAAAATACCTATTTTTATTAAAATGAAATTGTCAAATGAGCTAAAAGGTCCGATTTCTTCTATTTGACAAAATGTAAAATTGCAATGAGCATCAAAAAAACCCGAAATGAGTTTTGCAAGTGTTTTTGTGAATTTTGTAGCTTGTTCTTGCTCATATGTACCCCGATTGAAGAGATTTTGGCATGAAGAACACTTGGCAAGGTCTGCAACTTTATTAAATTCCCCATTTTTGCTCTACCATTTCCCCATTTTTGCAGATTTGAGTTTGTTCAAGGCACTTTTTATTTTTCTTTTTTTTGTTGCTTTAAATCTTTTGTTCTTGGGTTGCCTTTCTATGGAGATTGAGATTGCATATTATAAAAAATATATGGCTGAAAACGCATTTTTTCACTTCATAGGCCCTTCATTCATAAAAACGTTTTTTCTCTTCTTTCATTTGCCATATCCATTGAAAACGTCTTGTATTAAAATGCTTTTTTTCATTATTGGAAATGCATTTTCTTCATTTTAATAAAAAGGATGTTTTTCCTCCATTTCTGCCCTTCATTTCATCCGTCATACATTTTCATTCTCCTTTCGTTCATTCCATTCACATTTCATTCCATCTCATTACCATTTTCTAGAAAAGAAGAAAAGAATAAAAATGCCCTAGAAAGCAAATCGGGATTTTTCCAATCAATTGCAAGTAGGGCATTTTTGTCTAAAATGCAACTACAAGTTAGCACAAGGAAATAAACTTGCAATGGTTTCCTATTTTTCCCACTTTGCACTTAAACTTGCAATGGCTTCCCAAAATCCCGATTATACCTTACTTGCTGTCAGCATCAAAAAACCCGAAATTCACTTGTGAGCCCATTTTTGTATCAAATTATCCCTTCCCTTGTCAGTCTTGTTTACACACATGATCTATCAAACCAATAAATCAAGGCATGGGCATTGTTTTATAACAATTTCATCTTGAATAAGGTATTATGGGTTCTTCATCAGTGAACAAAAGAAGAAGAGATACAACAGTAATTCATGGAGCAGCTCGAAGGTCAATAATTGTCATGAAACCATCTAGGGATAAAGTAAATCAAGCATGGAAAAAGGACGCAACGAAGAGAAGAACTTCCTAAAGAAATGGTACTACTCCAAGCCTGTGATAAGGTTGAAGTTCGCCAAGGACACAAAGATCATTAAGAATGCAAGTTCTCGTTCCAAGTTCGAGATCTCTTCACCAATCCTAAATACTTCAAGTTCTAAAATCTTGAAGCAGCATGAAGATCATCGTAGATGAAGGATGATGTAGTTAGTGTCGTGTCTTGGACACTTAAAATAATTTCAATTATGTATTTTACTTTCGACAAAGTATATGTAAAAACAAGTTTTGCAATTGCAAGTGTTATTTCCTTGCAGTTTTGGAAAATGTAATTACATGTAAGTTCTTACAAACCAAATCACAATTTGGATTGTAATTTTGAATAAGTCAATTGCAATTAGTTATCGGTTGAGAGATTTTCTCAAGTTTGTTGAGATCCTCCCACCTTTTTCTCCAGACCTCTCTCCTATAAATACTTGAGAGGGTTTATTGTAATCTTTGATCTTTTGGCAATGCAACAAAATTCTGCCAATTTGTGAATGCATTCTAAGACTTTGAGTTTTGATGTAAATCAGATTGCAATCAATAAAGAAAACAAATTGCTTCCAAACTTTGTGTTGGTACAAATTGTGATGTGACGACATTATCTTGAATTGATTGTGGGTTTTGTGGTGTTATACAAGAGAGATTTAAACTCAATCTTGCAGACTTTGAGCTGCAAATTGTATTTAAAGTTTTAAATTGTTTTTTTTTAGATTTGATATTGCAGACTTTGAGCTATTTGTCACATTTGAAGCTATTGTAGAACGCTCAAGCAAAGGAGATAACTTACAGACTTTGTGTTGCTTTTATTTTCTATGTTTGTGCATTAAAAGTATATCATGTAGTTAGATTTTGAGCTGCTACATACTGTACTTAATTACCAGAAAATCATCTAAAAAGGTTGATAGGAGAGTAAATTGTCAAAGACTTTGTGCTTTCAATTTGATTTCCCGTCCCGGAGGAGCAACAGAGGACTTTGTGCCTTTATGGAAACTTTGCTTCTTTATTTGTTTACTTCATAAATCATTTATATTTTCAGCTATGATTCTTTTCGGAAACAAGAGAAAAGAATAAGTGTCTTTTCTAGAAAAAGAGAAAAAGACAGAGTTTCACCCAGATTTAGAATAGATTTATAGTTAGAGTGTATTTCCGAATTGTTAAAATAGACAAAAAAGGGGGAGTCTTCCCTTTGAAAATAGGAGAGTTTATCTCACACATTGTGGTTGAAACCACAATTTTATATATCCTCAAGGTATACAAAATTTTCAACCAACACCTTGGTTATTGTTACGATACCCATGACTATTATCGTGACCATGTCCTTGATGGGCATCCTGATGATGTGGAGGATTATTCTGATATCCTCGATTGGCACCTTGATGTGCCTGATAATTCTTTAGCATGGACTGCATCTGATTATTCTGATTTCTGAGGTAAGTCACCTCAGTTGACAGCCTTTTCATTTGTTCTACTAACTCCTTCATTTCTTCTTTCTCCTCTTGAGTCCTCGTTGGTGGCACTGTGTTTTGGAGATAGACAGGCTGTGTTGCTTGAGTCTGGGACAAAGGTATTCCAGGATGGAGGACTAGCTGATTAGATGGTGCTTGTATCTGACTAGCCGGTTGAGGAATTGGATTAAACGCTGGAATCTGCTGGTTCCATGTTGAGCCGAGCATCTGCATCTGATTGTTTGTCGTAGCCAAGCCAGTGTATAGTGAGGGCCCAGTTATGTTTTTCCCTAAACCTTGACTCACTTCGACAGCCTTAGCATAAGCTTGATTCATATTAGCCGGAGTGGGGTGAGATTTCACAAACATTGCAGTCAAAGGATCCAAGGTTGAATAGTAGTTTTCCCTGGCATCAGCAATAACGTAGGGAGTACATAACCTTGTGAGAGCCTTCTGGAATCTATTGTTGAACGCATGGATGGGCTCTTTGTCCTGCCTTCTTACTTCTACAAACTGACGATAAAGCTCCATGAGAGTAATTGGTCTACCAAACTTTCCAATGAAGGCCTCCTTCATCTGCTCCCATGACCTTATTGATCCAATTGGCAAGTGAATGAACTAGTGATGAGCTTCCTCTCCCAAAGAATATGGAAAGAGTCTGCAAGCCACGTCCGCATATGCAATCTGCCTATTGCGTAGGTGATCTTCGAACATCTTGACGTGGTCCTCAGCAATACGGTTAACATCATTGACCTGGAACTTAGTGCAGAAATGCTCTGGATTCTTCAGCATGTCATGGTAATCAGCAAACTCAAGTGGAGATGGATTAGTAACCAACCACGTAGCACCATTTGGAGCTGGTTGACCTCCTAGTTGAGCCATTGCTTGAACTGGCTGTCGCCACTGATATACAATAACTTGGGCTGGTTGTTGTTGAGGTGTGATAACCTGAATTGGTTGTTGTTGCTGAATAAACACTGGTGGGGTGACTTGGACTGATCTTGCTGGAGCGAACCTTGAAGCACTAGGTGGAGTTCTGAATAAACTCGAAATTTCTTCTCCACTTGTTTCTCCTTCACTTGACTGAACCTCTTCACTTGATGGAATTTCTTCACTTGACTTCTTTGCTTGAACGAACTTCTTTCTTCTTCCTCGCTCTAGTAGGTAGCTCTAACTCCACAAATTCTTTGGACGAACTGGGCGTGGACCTCAAAATTCTTTTCAACTTGTCAGGTGAAAATGAGCTGATACGATCCAAGATATAGCTACTTATTGGCGACGTGCGAAAGCAGGAGCAAGTGGTTGTCTTTGATTAAGCAAGTCTCTTTCAATAGCAACTTGAATTTTAATGGCCTTCTCCTCTTCTTCCTCCAACACAAAACAAGTTCGCATATACTCAGCATAGCTCCTCTTCATTCTCCACACGAGATTGTTCAAACCTGAGAGGATGTCTTCTTGATCGTCGTTGAATCCCAAATTTGGCTGCAATACTAGAAATATCTCTCTATGCGGTAGCACCATCTTGATTCATGATAATTCTTCTCCAATAAGTTTCTTTTTGATGAAAATCCCTTCTTTACTTCAATATGGCTGTTAATTGCAAAGATCCTTGATAGGCCCTCCTTCTAGCGCCAATTCCTGCTGATGTGATTTTTCTGACCAACACCAAACAGCAGAATAAAGTGTCCAACGGCTACTCCATTCTCTCTTGATCAAAGTATCCCGTACGCTAAGATTGCAAAAAAGATCGTACGTTCAACTCCAAGGTTTCGATAATGCAATGGAATACCCTCAGTCGGTTCATTGTGATTTGTTGTTTCCACGAGGGGACTTACACAATTGTTCAGAATGTTTGCAACTAACAGCAGGTTAACGATTGGAAGAGGATTTTCGTGTGTTGTGCGAATGATTTGGCAATAAGGTATGAACTTCCTAAAACTAACCAGAAATGTGCGGAAATTAAATGAGTGCAGAGTTTAGAAGTTTTATGTCCTAGTCTAAATGAAAGATGTGCGGGGTTTGACTTCAACAAACGTCAACCGGACTTTGCCTTGCCTCACGTTGGACAACTTCAACAAAGTCGATGCAATCTTCAAGGGAGCAGCGAAAGGTATTCAGATTACAACTCAACATGCTAATATTATTAGGACGACGCATACAAACACATGAATTGCAATCGAAGTTAAGTTCAAAAAGGATTCCAGTTGACCACACAAGGTAAGCTTCCCATCAGCAAACTTACTAGTGGTATGGATTAAGCGAAGTTGCTTCAAACAAACACCACAATCCACAACTAACTACTTGCATGAAAATGAAAATCACTCTAATTTAAGTCCTACTTGAAGTAGAAGGACGAAGAAATCTTGCTAGCTGCTCATAACAAAAAACAAAATCATCATCAATGAAACTCTTTTTATTATGATAGTTTTCACAACAATTCCTTCAAAGTTCTCAAGGGAAAACTTTCCTTCTCCTTCAAACTATGCTATGCAAAGAAACTATGCTAACTCTAAACTGTCTCTCTATGCTCTATTCTCTAATCTATAATCTCTAGTCTAATAATGTACAAATGATGGAGAGTCCCTTTTATATAGCTGGCCAATCTCAATAGACGGTCCAAATTAAATTACAATGGATGGCTCAGATTGAGCCACATCAGCCTTAGACTAGATTCTGCCCTAAAAACTGCCAGAAGGTGGAGTGGTGCAATTAAAGAGCATAAAAATGGTAGATTCCTCCTTTCACCACTATGGGCAATTAATGCCCACTACCCTTCTAGAAGATTCAAGTCCAGGACCTTGCTCCCATTGTTCTTCTCTCTGACCGCGAAAGCAACGAACCGGGCCAACAACACATCAACCTCCCGCTCAAAAATAGATAGAGTAAGATTCAGCTGGTACTCGAGGATGGCAATTGTTTGCTCTTGCCGGATACAAGATCTTCTCCAAGCCTCGATGGATTCCTGTGTGTTTTGAATAATAGCGGAGAACGTGGAGATATTCTCAAAGTCCACCTGAGCAAATACTCTCATCTCAGAGAAGAATGGTTGCAATCTTCCCTTCAATCCATCCACCGTCACCTCCTCGGGAGTTCGTAGTTTTGTGAACAATGCCTCCAGCGTGTTGAAGATGCCTTCTTGAATATTTCCCATGGCCTTCCTGATCTTGGCTGACTCTGTCCTTGCCGTGTCGAAGAAACTGTAATGTCCCCAATTTAGCCCTACACTCTTCATTTGGATTTAGCCTATTTCTGGAAGCTCGTAGGCTAAGCAGAAGCTCGAAATTAGGGTTTCCAAACTTCTTGGAGGACGTTTTCGTCTTTTTGCGGAGCTTGCACTTGGAAATGTTGAACTTGGATTGCGGATTCCTTCTGGGATTTCTAAGAGCTTCGCGTTGGTGGTTTCGGTTCGGCATTCTGAGCACTTTCGAGAATTTACTATTTTTAGTAAATTTTATTTCTGGCAGTGGTCCTATTGACTTCGGCTTGGTTGGCTCTCATCTTCAGTATGTTCAATTGGTTTGATCAATCTTGACCTTGGGAAGCATTTTTGGTGAGATATCCAGTTGATTTTAAAATGTTATACTTTAATGTTATATTTTATTATTGAGACCCCTTGGCCTAGTGAAGCAACTTTAAGTTGTTCATAAAAGGGGGATTTTGAGGGGTGGCGCCTCATGGAGTTATTTTATTATATTCTAAGGTCCAAAAATCAATGATTGAAAAGGGACGCCCATCTTGAGGAGAAGATTAATTCAAATTAAAAGTTAATTTGCCTTGAGAAAAGAGACGCCATCTTTGGAGGGAAAAGGAGTTACTTCAAATTTGAAAATTAGGGTTTCTAGAAGTTTCTAGAGAGTTTTCACAAAGTTATAAAAGGAGAGATTGGGTCTTCATTTGGGCATCTGATATCTTGAGTATTGTTATGCTGCCGAAATGGTTGTTGGATTGCTTCGAGGAATGAATGCCTCCTAGCCTTGGCTCAACTTCGTGCTTGAGAGATAGCACCTAGTGGAGAGGTTTGCTTGTTTGAGTGACATTTTGTAGTGAGGTTTGCATTTGTAGTTTGGGTTTACTTATGTAGTTCAGTTTATTGCATTTTATGTCATTTTCTGAAGTTGCTGATAACAAGGCTGAATCTATAGTTTCACTCATAAATCAAAAAGTACAAAAAGAGTTGTTCTGGGTATTGTCTTATTGGTTTTCTCTGTTGGAAGAGACCCTTCATGAATATTTGCAGATTTTAATACGAAGTTTATGATTTTATAAAGCAAATTCGTCATTCCTTGTAGGGCGCCCTTTCTGGAGTGCTTTGGGATCCGTGCCATTAATTAATAGCCACTTTTAGCTGTCCTTTCTCATAACTAAACTAGGTGCCATCATTTTAAGAGTATTTTGCATCAGTTTTCATGTAATTTGAGTGAGAAATGAGTGAGTTGTGAGCTTTTCATTGAGTTTATGTATTG
>VDFB02088880.1:0-65344 GCA_007258455.2 Sequoia sempervirens
TTACACCCGCGGAAAGTCAGCTAACAGAATATCCGCACCGGTTCCTTTTATTGTTGTATTTGTTTGATACGGGTGGTAGAACGTGGTCGGCGGGGTTGGAACCGCCGACCACCCTCCTAACAAAATTTACACCACTCGCCACGAAATCAGTCTAATATTGTAATGGCATAGAATTTATTTTGTTATTAAGTTGTTGGCCGAGCCATATCAAAATGGCTTAATAAAGCCAAAACAAGCAAGATTTGTAATAACCATCCGAACCAGAAGATTGAAAAGGCTAAAATAGACCTGATACGAGCTGATCAGGGAATATATGCACTTAATGAAGTGGTTAAGCCTAATTAGGCAAGTTTTTTGTATAAAAGGAGGGGTATAGACCTTTGTTTGCCAAGTCCAGGTGGAGATAGCGAGAGAATGCTCGAGAGTTCTTGAAGACGTTTCTGCATATCAGAGTACTGTCATGCTGCTGAATGCTTGAAGGAGATAGTCTTGAAGCCATTGTAATTGAATTTGGAGCTAATCGGATCGGTCCTCCATTGGAGAGGGACCCGGAGACGTAGTCCTTAGGGACGAACTCCGTTATCAATTGGTTTCGTCTCTCTATTTCTTCTCTCTTTTCTTTCTCAGTTTATCTTGGCATTTATTTAATTATTTTATGTTCATTATTTCATTTGAGCATTTAATTTGTAATCATTTAAATTAAATGTTGTAATAATCGATCTTTCACGTTAAGCATTATGTAAAAGCAATAAGTCCTAGATCCTAAATAGATCATGCAGGGTTGGTATGAATGGCTTAAATGATGTTCCAAACCATGCTAATTGTGGAAAAATAGTGTTCATAGATGTGCCATACATACCCTCTTGGAATTTAGAGGATGCACTAGATTGCCTTGTATCAGTCTAGCTTAAGACCTTTCAACAGCCAGTTAGTGTGATGCAAGGGATGCATATCGTACATCAAATTTACTCATGATGTACCTTTGTGTACTAAGATAGAGTTTATTATTGCATCAACCATTTGGATGCAATCAATAAGAGTTCCTTCATGCTTGTGGGTCATGATATTTAGCTATCTAGACATTGATAGATGGTATTAGCACTTGCGCTATGAGCCTACATTGATTGTCACACCTACTTCATTAATTTAGTCCTATGCTTATCTAGTGTGTCTTCTTGTAACTACCATGCATGTATTAGTCTATCTAGCTAGTATCATCCACATGTTCTTTGCATGTGGATTTAATTCCCTTTGTCATTTGTATTTTCTTATAATTTGAGGAAATCCGATCTATCCTTAGGTGAATCTAATATGCCTATAGGTGAATACATTTGTGTTTTGTCCTCATTCAATAATTTATCCATTATCAAGTTTTCCATTCTCACAATGGGAGAATCTATCCCATTTCACCCTAATATGCTATGTCCTTGGGTGAATCTACCAAGTCTAGGTCTAGTCGAATCCCTTATAAGGTCAAATAATTAGTTTAGGCAAAAGAATTATGTATTTAGGTGAATTCAATTTAATTTGGGTGAATCTTCCCTACCAATAGGAAAACAACCTTGTATCAAAATTGACCATTTCCATTTCATCAAAAGTTATCATAAAACCTACATAGGTGAATACAATTCCATTTGAGTGAATTTTCTCTGTTAATAGGTGAATCTACATTGTTTATAGGTGAATCCATCCTCTCATACAAAAAATAGTGAGAAAATCCTTCACACCACAAATTGCCAGTGTTCTCCCATGCCTAAAAATATAATCAATTTTTTCTCTCATTTATATTACCAACAATAATCATTTTTTTGTCATTCCAAACTTTAATAAGTTAAAAATCCATCCTCTTAGAATAAGGACCTAGTTAAACATTCCTAATTTCCATCTAACCCATCTACAACCACTTAATCAACCTCAATGACTTAATTGAGACTCCTAAATAATCTCAAAATTTTCTTTAGAACTTAGCCTATCCCAAGTCAGTTATCCATAGTTCAAGCTATTTTACCCTAAGCCAAGGGTATCTTTTGCATTGGCACTACTTTTTCTTCAAAAAAAAAAAAACTATCTCAAGTAGAGAATCCACTCATCAAGCTAAAACCTAGGATCTTGGTCAAAGTTACAAGGATTTTATAACCATCCACCCAAGAAATCATCTCATCACCTTAACAATTTCCTTGAGTTGGATTCATCTCATTAAATCAACCTCCAATCAAACACCATCCCAAGGGTAATTTCATGCCCATTAACCATTTGTAGTTAAAGAAAAGATAGAGCAATAAGGACCACCTTTGACCAAATGAATGTCTTAGGAAAAAATTTCTCCCTCAAACTTGTTTTGAGAGTCATCTAGTTTACAAGTGAAATAGAGGAAAATGTAGGTGATGATAGGTTTTGAATTGGGGTATGCACCTACACTTTCTTCTATTTCATTAGGAAAAAGAGACCCCCCTAGGGAAAGATTGAATTTAACCCTTAGGTGAGTCAATATTGACAAAGATCTTGCTATTTTCCTTATGACTAAGGACATGGTAAATCAACTTGAAATGCACTTTTGGGAGGAAAACTAAAAAATAGTAAATAAACCCAATTATGTGATGTAATACTTGAAACATTAATTTAAAACCTTAATCTGATAGAATCCAAAAAGTTCCAAAAAATCTAAGAAGGTCTGATAAGTATCCTCCTGGGACTCATTCGCCCTAGGGAAAATGAGTCTTGCTATAGGGGTTCAAAATCTATTTTCACAGTCCTTTGCTCCTAGGTCTGCACTCCTGATTCCTCTAGATTTTAGAGTTAGAAAGTCAGAAGTAAATTTTGTAAGTGAGTTTCTGTGGCTTGACGACAATGTTGACAACTTTGAAAACTTCACAAAATTTCACTTTTGATCAATCTTCAATCCTTCTTCAACCTAAGATCTGCAACACACACAAGAGGGGAAAATGGTTTGTATTTGGTGAATGTGGGTTTTCCTTGGTCAAACCCCGTTTTGGTAATTAAACCTTGAAATGAAATGAAAAATGAAAGGAATGGTGAATGAATAATTGCTATGTTACAACTCACCAAACCCTTGAAGGACTGAAATCTAACACATCTCTTCAAGGTCAAGTGATCTTGCATGAAATGGATTGATTCAATGTTGATCTTGATGCTTGAATCTTGACTTGAATGCTTGAAACCTACAACACAATGTTAGCTCCAAAAAAATGCATGAATGAAGATAAATTTGACATGATGCTTGAGGTCTTGAATGTTGCAACAAATGACTGCTAAATCTACTCTTGAACACCTTTGACAATAATATTATCTCTTGTTAAGTTCACCTCTTACTTCTGGATTTCTTCTCTAGTTTTGAATTGATAAAAAGACCTTGTATTTATAGGTAATTTTATAATTTCCCAAAAATTAAACATCAAAATCTGAAAATTGTGAATCGAATTTGAATAATAAAAATGCTACCAAAAACATATTAAAAATTTGGGTCCTAAACTTAAGGGGAACTCATTCACCCTTGGGTGAATGGGTCCTAGTCCCCAAACCTAGGACAACAATTTCAAGGAAATTTAATTAATGCTTGAAATTATTTAATATAAGTTTCCCTTTTAGAAAACAAGATTAATTTGTCTTTTAAATGCATAATTGGGCCAATTAGAAACTTAATTAAGTCTAATTAATTAAGGGACTCAAACATAGTGTGAAAATGTAAAGGAATACATTTTTCGACACTACTTTTAGCCCCCACTTTAGTGAGAGGATGAGCTTATTGTCAAACTCACACTAAAGTAGTCAAACAAGAGTTAAGAGAGCTCTAATTATACAACTGTTTGGAAGATAAGACAATAAAGGTCAAAGAGGATGATCAAGCCCCCTAGATATAAGATCTCGTGGCAAACCAACAAAGGCACAAAGAGATACATTCCTATGTATATGCAGTAACAAGACAAGCTACACAAGCATACAATGTCAAAATTAATGAGAAGAGAAAGAGGGGTGGGTCAAGCCTCGACTATTTATCTAATCAGTATGGATCAAGCCTTTGTTGTTTGTCAAAAAAATTCACAAGTGGAAACCCACTATCCACTATACAAAAAAATGTACTCACACGATCTAGTGAAATCCATTGTCCACTAGGTGAGACCTAGAAAGTGGCTAATGGGAAAGTCATGCCAGGTATATAGGCTCCCATTGTACTAACCATACCAAAGTTATACCTCTTGAAACTCTGATAAGGCACCATAGAAATGGTCACAAGGCTAGCAAGCCACGTTATGCTAGGCACTCATGAAAATGGCTTTACTGGCAAGCAAGTTGTGTTATGTGTGGTGGTCATGAAAAAAATAAAGGCTCCATTGACAAGCAAGCTATGTTATTCTTGGTGGCCTTGATACATTCAATAAGATATTTGAAACAATGGAAAATGGGGTTGGATGCTATCGTATGGTTTAGGACATAGAGCACACCCACTTTCCAATTATCTCATTGAAGGGTAACCCTGGAGATCTCAATGCAAAGGAGAAATAGATCTTGCAATAAGGCTATCCTAGGGGCTGTTTGTAAACAAATGAGAGGTTCACCACCAAGTAAGAACTTGGAAAGACAAATGCAATGTAATATGTAATACTAAACCCTAATTCAATGCAAACTTTAACTAAATGATCTAGAAATGCAAATAAAACATAATAACAAGATGTGATATGAAATGTGTGCACCTGGAAATCTGAGGATGAATGGAAGGGTGTTTGAAATGCTGGAAATTTTTAATTTAATGTTGAGTGGGACTCATTTTCCAAGCTATGTGAATGAGTCCAAAATTTGGGTTTTTGTGTGGGAATAGGAATCTGGCAAATGGGTATCTGAATTTGCAAAAATCTAAATTTGCAAAAATCTGAATTTTGACCAAAACTGGGACTCATTCACTAGAAGTGGTGAATAAGTCTAGTTAGAGTTTTTTGAAACTTCAAAGTTTGAATCTGCTCTCCTCAGTCTACTCAATCTGCTTCTTTAGGTTTCCGGATCCAAATACCTATAAATCAACCTGTAGGAGTTCTCCAATGTTCTCCTATGCTTGATGACAACTTTGAAAACTTTATCCAAACTTTCTCTTCAATGTATCTTCAATTTAAACCTACAAATCACACACTAAAGAGAGGGGAAAATGTTATTTTGTTAGTGGAAAGGGGTTTTTCTTGGTCAAACCACGTTTTGGTAATCAAACCTTGAAATGAAATGAAATAAGAATGGAGAATGACGAATGAAGAAAATATGATGTTGCAACTCACCAAACCCTAGTAATGAAGTGCTGCAAACATGTGTGAGATGGATCCAATGGATGTAGATGTTGAATCTTTCTTGAATGAGATAGATCTTGAATGAAATGTTAGCTTGAGTCATGAAACCCTATATCACAATTGTTAGCTCAAAAACAAACATGATGCATGAAGTCTTTGAAATGATGCTTGACACTTGAATAATGCTCTAAAATGCTTGATAATATTCCCTTGAATGCTCTTGTAGACACTTGAATGCTCTTGTGAACTCAAACTTGCTATAAGGATGCTCATTCAACTTGCTAGGTCACTTGATTGCTTGTTAGGTGAAAATGAGTAAAAGAACCTTGTATTTGTACTTGTTTATGTAAGAATTCCTGAAATTACAACACTACAAGTCGACATTAGACCCAGGAGGCTAAAATACCACCAAAAATTTGAATTAATTTTGATTTTGGGCCACACGGGACTCATTTTCCCAAGGTGGGGAATGAATCACATTAGGTATAATTTTTGGGACCATTTTTAAGAATGCTTAGAAAGGTGTGAAATTAGGTTCAGGACCCAAAAACCTAGGTGGGACTCATTGTTACAAAGACGGTTGTCGTTGTACCAAAAGATCAACCTGTTAATGCCCGATACAGCCGCTGGATTTATACAAGATCAAGATCTATAGGAGGTGGTTAAACCATGTCACAAAGCCTAAGCATCGTGATGGACTACACCTACCATAGGAAGAGGAGACCAAGGGTCACACCTTGCAAAAATTGCCCCCCTAGCGCAAGCACGGGGTTTGAACTTGTGACCTCAGCTCTGATACCAATTTTTGCAAAGATGGTTGCCGTTGCACCAAAATATTGCCCTGTTAATGCTTGATACAACCGTTGGATTTATACAAGATCAAGATCCACAAGAAGTGGTTAAACCATGTCACGAAGCCCAAGCGCCACACTGGACTACGCCTACCACAGGAAGTGGAGACCAAGGGTCACGCCTTGCAACACTCATTCACCCAAGGTGGTGAATGAGTCCCAGATCACTAAATCTGGGCCACACAAGCTAAAAACACCTGAATTATGATTGGATATTGATTTGTGTCAGGATTATCCTTGAAAAGATGCATTAAATGAGGCTTGTGGATGCAAAATAATGTTAATTAAAGCATAAGGAAGCCTCATTATTAACGACAACCCTAGAAAAGTGTGAAAGTGTGTTACAACAATTTACAACACTTTAAATTAGGCATGATTAAGGTTAAAGATATATTTATTAGGTTCAATTAATTAGTAAAACCTCAGAAAAGCATGAAAGTGTGTTACAAAACTTCACAACACTTTAGCAAGGTACCTTTTATGTTCATTCGTTCACAAGGGCCCAAGACCTAATGTGAATGTGTCAAACACATTACAACACTAAATAAAGGCACCATTAAGCCTAGTTTACAAGGAGGGACGAAACAAGCAAGGAAAAGTAGAAGGGATAATTTTTCCGTTGCCACATTTAGCCCCCACTTTAGTGAGAGGATGAACTTGCTCCAAACTCACACTAAAGTAGACAAACACACATCAAGAGGGGTTAGAGCACACCAATGCCAGTAAGATGGGATGACGATGATCAAGAGGGGTGATGAAGCCCCCAGGATCAAGATCCCATGGAAAACCAACACAGAAACAAAAGAACACACATGAAAATGTAAGAGCAACAATAAAGCACAAGCATGCACTACTAGAGACATAAAGAAAATGAAACAAAAGAGAAAAAGGGGTGGATCAATATTCAACCATTTATCCATCATGATGTGGATCAAATCTAGGTTGTTTGTCAAAAAAATGCACACTCACTCTAAGGCAATAGAACTTCAGGCTGTCCATTGGGTGATAAATCCAAGAAGGTGAGACACATACACACACAACCAGTATGCACTCACACACACACGAGTGGCTAGGGGAAAGTCATGCCCTCATTCGACTTCCCATCAAATCATACCAAAGTTATACCTCCTGATAACTTTAATAAGGCACCACACAAAAATGAACTTCAAGCTTCATAAGACAAAAAAAAATTCATATGCTTGGAGCTCATGAAAAAACAAGATGTCTCTACAAGCATGCGAGATGTGTTATGCAAGGTGGCCATATAACTAAAATTTTGTAAATGAAAAATATGGAATGTTCAAAGGATTCTTGCTTAATTCATGTGAGGTCTTTAACTTAGGGGACATTGTGCCTAATGTCTCCAAGAGAGGACCAATCAAAGAATAGAAAATTCACAACTTAGGGGATGCAGTGTGTCACATCAATCCACTAAGAGGAATGTAATATGCTAAGATAGATCACACTCTTGAAGGAAATCACACCTGATGTCATCCAAAAAGCAAAAAACACATCACATAAAGTAAAAAGACTGCACCATGAACCATGAAAAAGAGAAAAAAAATGCAAAAGAATAATGCCAATGTTTTCCCCCACTTTAAATAAATTGCTAAACACCATGATGTGAGAAATTAATTTAAATTATAAAATGATAAATGCTAACAATAAAGAGGACATGAGAGCTAACTTGGAAAGCCTTATGCCAAGTCAAATGTTACCAAATAAAGCTACGTCATCAAAAAAGAAAGGACAAGAGAGGGGTTGCCCCCAAAATGAAAATCCAAATACATAAGGGATCTATGGATTTGGGGTCAGTATGTTCTTGCTATAATATTTTTAGAGAGCTCAGAACTATCATCATTCCCCAAATATGCATAGAACTAGAAGAATGACACAAAGAGAGAAAAAAGAAAGAAAAACCTTTCAGGTCAACATGGAAGAAACATGAATTTCTCGACGCCTTGTGTCATCCCCAAAAGGAAAGCACAAGACAAAGAAAATAAATAAATAAAAGCAAAGGAAAAGATTTTGGATCAACATGGAAGAGACATGAATATATCAATGCCTTGTGTCATCCCCAAAAGGAAAACACAAGACAAATGAAAAAGATAAAGGAGAAAGCTTTTGGGTCAACATGGAAGAGACATGAATGTCTCAATGCCTTGCATCATCCTTGAAAGGAAAACACAAGAGAAAGAAAAGATAAAAGGCGAAAAGTAAAAGATTTACGACATAGAGATGAATGAAGGTACAAATAGAGGAATGCCACAAAGAGAGAGAGATACATCAAACATCATAGTATGGGGGATCATATTACACACATGCAATCACACAAAAGAAAAAGGTAAGGTGAAGAAACTATTAAGGCACGTGCGAGTCAACCTAAAGTAGGTCGTCTGCATCCCAATCATGTTCATTGTATACTGAAGGTGGAAAACTAGCCAAAGGGACAATGACAAGTTCTGAACTAGGGACATCATGACTAGGTTCAACACCCTTCTTAGGAGAATTGTTTTTTAAGCTCATAGAGGAAGAAAATATTGTATTCAATTCATT
Organism: Sequoia sempervirens; assembly: GCA_007258455.2. Lineage (NCBI taxonomy): Eukaryota > Viridiplantae > Streptophyta > Pinopsida > Cupressales > Cupressaceae > Sequoia > Sequoia sempervirens. The sequence continues at coordinate 8,696 of VDFB02088880.1, forward strand.
ATGCACTTCCTCATCAATTTTAGTAATCTCCTCATCATCATCTAAATTAATCACAACAGGAGGTCAAATGATAATGTCTAAGGAAGGGTCCAACTCTTGTTGTGGTTGCATTATAGGATCTTTTTGTTTCGGTGAAGGGGGAGGTTTGTCATGCATTGATTCAGTCAATTTTGGATCTTGATTTTCATTGTTTACTTCTTCATGTAACTTGCGAGCAAGGAAACAATGTCTATTCCTACGCTCTCTAGAACCTCTACTTTTAGCTCTATTTTCAAGTTGCATTTGTGTAGGAGAAGGTTGATAAACCATAGGTTTCTTTTCTTCCCTAAGGGGAGGATCGAAAGGAACCACGAGAGGTTGTTCAAACACTTTCTCTTTGACTTTGTAAACTTGTTTTATTCTAGGAGGGGTGACGAGATTGTTTTCATTATCTCTTGGTCTTTTCTAGGGGGTAGGTGAAGGTTTTGTCGTAGGTTGGTCTTGGTTGTTTGGAATTTATTTAGGTTCAATCACGGTTTCATCAAGGATGGTAGGCTCAGTGGTAGGTTGAGACATGTTTCGAAGGGATAATTCTGATATTTTCTTTGCCTTGAACTTTGATAAAACATGAAAAAGAAGTCTTCTTGTGGTTTGATAGGTTCTATAGGCTCAAAACAAATCTAAGGAAAATTATCCATGGGAGGACAAAGGGTTAAAGCCACTATGATGGATGGTGAAAATTTCATTATCAAAGGGAAATTTTAAGCACTTATGCACAACCGAAGGGACAAAATTCATGGAGCGAAGCCATGGATAGCCTAGCTTCACACGAAACTGGTCTGATTGCGGGATGATGGAGAATGAGATATCTAATGTCTTCAGTCCTATTTTGATTTTTGCTCTAAAGGATTCATTTCTCTTGAAATGTTAATCGATGCATTCTTTAATTGCTACTCTTATGAAGTGTTTGGTTTATTGCTAGTTTTCATAATCTCTTCTTTTAATATTATTTTCCCTTGTATAGTTTACAACAGTGAGAATGATGATATTTAATTTGTCCGCTAATGATTAAGGCACCCCTTTTTTTCTTATTCATTATCTTTGGCTGCTCCAATATAATCGATACCCTTTATACATTTATATCAATGTTTATTATTTTTATATTAGTCTTATACATACATACATACATACATATATATATATATATATATATATATATATATATATCAAGAGATTAACATTATTATAATTATAATTATCCTAAAATAATATTATAATTATAATCATCAAAATATTATTATTATTAACATCCTATGTTATATATATAATGTGTGTGTGTGTGTGTGTTTTACTTATTTTATTTGTTTATTTGTATTTCAATGTTTGGTTATTTTTATATTTTAGTGTTGCAATTCAGGGGACATATATGTGTGTGTGTGTGTGTGTGTGTGTGTGTGTGTGTCTTATTTATTTTATTTGTTTATTTGTATTACAATGTTTGGTAATTTTTGCATTTTAGTGTTGCAATTTGGGAGACATGACAGTCCACCTCACCCAAGATTGCTTGTCCTCAATCAATCACCACTGAGATTTGTAAGAGTATTGCTCCCTTTTGTATCAAAAATTTTAGGGAGTCACACCTTTTCAATTTAATAGTCACAACTCTTTATTATTGGATTTGGATACTAATAATAATTCAGTTTTAGACAAGTTAATTTGTTAGTTCCTCCCAACCCCATAAGCATTTTGATAGACAACGTTAACATTTTCATAGTTTTTAAGCATAAAGTAAACACAATGATGAGCTCCACATGAATCAGAAATTCAAGGAGAAAAAAAATTAGCTCAACCAAGCAAACAAGTAGATCAACCAGGAAAACAAGTAGCTCAAGCAAGCAACAAGTAGCTCAAGCAAGCAAGCAACTGGATCAAGCACACATGCAAGTAGCTCAAGTAGGAAAAAAAGTAGCTCAAGCACACAGGCAAGTAGTTCAAGTAGGAAAACAAGTAGCTCAAGTAGGCAAACAAGTAGCTCAAGAAAGCAAGCAACCAACTCAAGCACACAATCTAGAATCATTCACCCTCATTATACTAGTTAGTAGATCATAGTCATTCACCCCAATAATAATTAGTAGATATAAATGTTAGTAAACTCTTGGTCAAACATTAATTCGATCAAAGTACTCTAACATCCTTGGAGAGTTCAACCATAAGAGATTGTGGGGCACATGACCTAATGGGGAGCCTAGGATCCATCATGCCAACCCTTGCCCTTTCCCTTATTATTTGGCCCCTTTGGGTTTAGTTATCCCCATTATAGAACACAAAGGTTCTCTAGTATAGGACGCAATGCCCTCAGTTATAGAACACAAAGGTTCTCCATTATAGGACACAATTCCCTCCATTATAGGACACATGGTGGCTCAACTCCTCTAGGCCCAAAGGAAGTACCCTCAGATACCCCAGAGGTAATTACACCCTTGGCCCATGTGGCTCAACTTGTCCCCTCCTGGGTGGTGTATCTAGAAGAGGAAGTCATTGTCCTGGTGGCTCAACTCCTCTAGATGCAAAGGAAGTACCCTTGGATACCCTAGAGGCAAGTAACCCGTTGGCCCATGTGGGCTCAAATTTCCCCCTTCTAGGTGGTATATCTAGAAGAGGACCTCATTGTCTTGGTGGCTCAACTCCTCTAGACCCAAAGGTAGTACCCTTGGATACCCCAAAGGCAAGTACCCCCTTGGCCCAAGTGGGCTCATCTTGTCCCCTCCAAGGTGGTGTATCTAGAAGATGACTTCATTGTCTTGATGGATCAAATCCTCTAGACCCAAAGGAAATACCCTCAGATAGCCTAGAGGCAAGTACCCCCTTGGCCCAAGTGGGCTCATCTTTTCCCCTCTTGGGTGGCATATCTAGAATAGGACCTCATTGTTGTCTCCCTTTGCAACATCCTTGTAAGGTCTTTTGACTACATTGGTGCCTTGGTTTCCATACATTTCCTCAATCATGACAAAGTCCCTCCTCAGTTCCTCTCAGTCATGGTGTGGTTCCTTGTCTTCTTCCCTCCATTAAAGTGCTCATTTCCTTTTTGCTTGGGCGGTGTCCCATTACTAATAGCCTTTAAAATTTAGATATATAATATTCAATGGATTCTTCTTGTTTTAACTTTCTTCCACAGGATGGAAGGATTATGCTCTGATACCACTTGTAATGTCCCCCTTATGGCTTAACTTAAATTTTTCTTTAGTCTCAAGGACCCAAAGGATGAGAATCACTATATTTACCTTAATTGATTAAGGATAAATTCAACGTCTAATGTTGATGGGTATATTTGATTTAGATATTGAAGATGGTAGATACTATGTTGATTTGAATTCAGATATGTAATATAAATAATAATTGATTTGAGAATGAAAGATAGATATCCCAATAAATTCATTGTCTCTAGTTTCCTTGTCAAAATGTAAACTTCCAAACTTCCATGATCTGCTTGTATATGCTTTACTTTGTTTATTTTCCTTTGTTTTACTTCCCATCCATCGATGATCCTAGATAATCATTTCAGATTGAGTTTTATTGCTTGGCTGATCATAATGTCTTGTTCCTCTTTCCCACGATGCTTATATTTTCTTGATTTTATTTAGTTTCTTTCTCTTAATTCCTTTCATACATAAATACACATATATCTGCTATATACTTCAGACTTTTGTTGATGTATGTTTGATTTATCCCTTTTATTCCACACATATTTGGGTAAATCCTCCTTGATATTTTTTTTTTATTTTCGTATTATCTTCCCTCATATATCTGTATTTAATGTTCCTTTAATATGTCTTTAGTAAGGGTAAAGGACATATCCTTTAAGAGTGGATTTCAATAGATACGACTCTTCAATTTAAACATATACTTTTATTTTTATTTTTTATTTTATCTTAATCACAACTTTTCCTATCCTTTGTATCCTTTATTTAATAATATAAATCATGTTATCAATTCTGATTGTTGCCCTAAAGGAATCATTGTTCTTGAAATGTTAATCAATGCATTTTTTAATTGCTACTCTTATGAAGTGTTTGGTTTATTGCTAGTTTTCATAATCTCTTCTTTTAATAATATTTTCCCTTGTATAGTCTGCAACAGTGAGAATGATGATATTTAATTTATTCGCTAATGATTAAGGCACCCATTTTTTCTTATTCATTATCTTTGGCTGCTCCAATATAATCGCTGCCCTTTATACAATTATATCAATGTTTATTATTTTTATATCAGTTATATATATATAAAGAGATTAATATTATTATAATTATAATTATCCCAAAATAATATTATAATTCTAATCATCAAAATATTATTATTTTTATTATCCTATGTTATATGTGTGTGTGTGTTTTATTTATTTATTTGTATTTCAATGTTTGGTTATTTTTACATTTTAGTGTTGCAATTCAAGGGACATGACAGTCCACCTTGCCCAAGATTGCTTGTCCTCAATAAATCACCACTGAGATTTGTAAGAGTATTACTCCCTTTTGTATCACAAATTTTAGGGAGTCGCACCTTTTCAATTTAATAGTCACAACTCTTTATTATTGGATTTGGATACTAATAATAATTCTTTTAGACAAGTTAATTTGTTAGTGCCTCCCAACCCCATGAGCATTTTGACAGAGAACATTAACATTTTTCATGGTTTTTAAGCATAAAGTAAACAAAGTGATGAGCTCCACATAAATCAAAAATTAAAACAAACAACCAAGTAGCTCAACCAAGAAGGCAAGTAGTGAAAATATTATTGATATTCATGATTGGATGATTTACAAAAGGAGATGAAGACTCCTTATAAATAAATTACAAGATGATGTTTCTAAAAGAAACAATCGTAAACTGACGAAAACTAAAGCTAAAAAACAAGAAGTTGCTAAAATGAACTAAAGCTAACTAATGACTAATTAAAACAAAGATGACCATTACTATTACATTAAATATTTTAATACCCTCCCTTAATGGTCAATGTACAAAAAAAACTAAGTCTACCCAAATAAATAGCAGAGAAGGCTACCCTCTTCTTCTTAGAACACTTCTGCAACAAAAGACAAGAGCCTTCCACTGACTCTGCCACCAACCCTCCTAGAAACTACAAAACTTTTGGAAATAACCAAAAATCACCACAAAATGTCCAACCTGATGTTGGATAACAAAGCTTTCCCTCCCTGTAGCCAGAGACACCGAACAACAACTGACACGATTTTGAGGAAAAATCGACAAACCCTCCAAACTTTTGCAGATGAGCACGATGCTCCAAAATAGACTACAAGAAACCACAATTTTTGAGGACAAAATCCCAAAACCCTGAAACTGAAGTTTACAAAACATAATTTTTTCAGAGAAAAATGGTAAAAGCCCACAAAGGAATCCCACGTAACTCTACGAAGCCTAGAAGCACAAAATCTAAGATGTGGATTGGTATACAAAACATCATTGTTTAAGGAAAAATAGTAAAACCTTTCTAGAAACCAAAGAGCCCTCCCGAACTGCAAAAACCTAGATAGGAGAAAACCCTCAATTTTTTAGGAGAAAATTATAAACCCTCCCATGATTTTTTTTAGGCAAAAATATCATAAAAAACCCTCCTAGAATTTTTCAGGAAAAAGAAAATTAAAACCCTCTAGAAAACTGATTTTTTTTAGAATATTAAAAAACCCTCAAAATTTTTTTTCATGAAAACAATATTAAAAAAACTCACTAATTTTTTAAGGAAAATAAATAAATAGAAAACCCATGAAACTCTTGATTCCTTTTAATATAATCTTCAAAACCCTAGGTCGAAAAAGCAAAAAATCACAAGTTGCTACACACCCATTGCCCAGAAAAAAAGACACAAAGAGGCCACGAAAAATACAAAAAATCATGCGCCAGAGGAAAATTTTGTCACTGTAAAAAACCCACTGTAGAAAAGGCTATCAAAATCCATAGCCACTGCTTAGAAAATGCCCAAAAAATGTGTGCAAGAAACCCATCCAGAAACGTGCAGGTAGCAAGCACGAACATAACCCGTGATTTTTAACAAATCGCCTAGAATAGACACGAACTGAGGTTGTGGATGTCTAAGACACAGCACAAAACACACCCCCTCACACGAATAGCGGAGAAGCCTTCAAAAAAATATCCACAACTTGAAAAAGGATGCGTAGAAATTTGCACAAGAGCCCCAACAAAAAAAAATTGTGCGATTATCCTTTCCAGTCGCCCAATAGAAAACGTTTTTTCAACAAGACAAATTCACAATTTATCACCAAGAAGGATGCCGCTATTTTTATTTAAAAAAAAATTGACGCCAAAGAAAAAACTATGAAACCTTTGACAATCAGCCAAAAAAACCACCTTAAAAAAACCTCATTTTTTTTTCATAAAAAAAAACTCCAAAAAAAAAAAATGATTTTTTTAAAATTCGGCTAACTAGGGTCGAGCTGCTCTAATAGCATGAAAATATTATTGATATTCATGATTGGATGATTTACAAAACGAGTCAAAGGCTCCTTATAAATAAATTACAAGACGGTGTTTCTAAAAGAAATAATCATAAACTGATGAAAACTAAAGCTAAAAAATAGGAAGTTGCTAAAACAAACTCAAGCTAACTGACGACTAATTAAAAAAAATATGACCATTAATATTACATTAAATATTTTAATAAGTAGCTCAACTAGGAAAACAAGTAGCTTAGGCAAGCAAAAAGTAGCTCAAGCAAGGAAGCAACCATCTCAAGCACACATGAAAGTAGCTCAAGTAGGCAAACAAGTAGCTCAAGCACACAAGCAAGTAGCTCAAACACATATAGGCAAGTAGCTCAAGTAGGAAAACAAGTAGCTCAAGCACATAGGAAAGTAGCTCAAGCTAGCTCAAGTTAGCTCAAGTAGGAAAACAAGCAAGGAAGCAAGCAACTCAAGCACATAGGAAAGTAGCTCAAGCTAGCTCAAGTAGGAAAACAAGCAAGGAAGCAAGCAAATCAAGCACATAGGAAAGTAGCTCAAGCAAGCAAGCAAGCAACTCAAGCACATAGGCAAGTAGCTCAAGCAGGAAAACAAGTAGCTAAAGAAAGAAAGCAACCAACTCAAACACACAATTTAGAATCATTCACCCTAATTATACTAGTTAGTAGATCATAGTCATTCACCCCAATAATAAGTAGTAGATTTAAATGTTAGTAATCTCCTGGTCAATCATTAATTCAATCAAAGTACTCTAACATCCTTGGAGAGTTCAACCATAAGAGAGTGTGGGGCACATGACCTGATGGGGAGCCTAGGATCCATCATGCCAACCCTTTCCCTTTCTCTTATGATTTGGCCCCTTTGGGTTTACTTATCCCCATTATAGAACACAAAGGTTCTCTGTTAAAGGACTCAATTCCCTCCATTATAGAACATAAAGGTTCTACATTATAGGAGCAATGTCCTCCATTATAGGACACATGGTGGCTCAACTCCTCTAGACCCAAGGGCAGTACCCTCAGATACCTCAAAGGAAAGTACCCCCTTGGCCCATGTGGCTCAACTTGTCCCCTCCTGGGTGGCGTATCTAGAAGAGGACCTCATTTTCCTGGTGGCTCCACTCCTCTAGACCCAAAGGCAACACCCTTAGATACCCTAGAGGAAAGTACCCCCTCGGCCCATGTGGGCTCAACTTTCCCCCTCCTGGATGGCGTATCTAGAAGAGGACCTCATTATCCTAGTGGCTCAGCTCCTTTAGACCCAAAGGCAGTACCCTCAGATACCCTAGAGGCAAGTACCTCGTTGACTCAAGTGGGCTCATCTTGTCCCCTCCTAGGTGGTGTATCTAGAAGATGGCCTCATTGTCTCGATGGCTCAACTTCTCTAAACCCAAAGGTTCTACCTTTAGATACCCTAGAGGCAAGTACCCCCTTGGCCCAAGTGGGCTCATCTTGTCCCCTCCTGGGTGGTGTATCTAGAAGAGAACCTCATTGTTGTCTCCCTTTGCAACATTCTTGTAAGGTCTTTTGACTGCATTGGTGCCGTGGTTTCCGTACATTTCCTCAATCACGACAAAGTCCTTCCTCCTTAGTTCCTCTCGGTCATGGTGTGGTTCCTTGTGTTCTTCCTTCCACATAAGTGCTCCTTTCGTTTTTGCTTGGGCGGTGTCCCATTACTAATAGCCTTTGAAATTTAGATATATAAGCTTCAATGGATCCTTCTTATTTTAATTTTCTTCCATAGGATGGCAGGATTATGCTTTGATACCACTTGTAATGTCCCCCTTCTGGCTAAATTACTTAAATTTGTCTTTAGTCTCAAGGACCCAAAGGATGAGAATCACTATATTTATATTAATTGATTAAGCATAACTTCAACATCTAATGCTGTTGGTTTTATTTGATTTAGATATTGAAGATGCTGGATAATATACTGATATGAATTCAGATATGTAATCTGAATAATAATTGATTTGAGAATGAAAGATAGATATCCCAATAAATTCACTGTCTCTTTTTTCCTTATCAAAATTTAAACTTCCAAACTTCCATGATCTGCTTTTATATGCTTTATTTTATTTATTTTCATTTGTCTTACTTCCCTTCCATTGATGATCCTAGATAATTATTTCAGATTGAGTTTTATTGCTTGGCTGATCATAATGTCCCATTCCTCTTTCCCATGATGCTTATATATTCTTGATTTTATTTAGTTTCTTTCTCTTACTTCCTTTCATACATATATACATATATATCTGCTGTATTCTTTAGACTTTTGCTGATGTATGTCTGATTTATCCCTTTTATCCCACACATTTGGATAATCCTCCTTGATATTTTTTTATTCTTGTCCTATTATCTTGGACCTCATATATTTTTATTTTATGTTCCTTTAATATGTCTTTAGTAAGGGTAAAGGACATATACTTTCAAAGTGTATTTCAACAGATACAACTCTTCAATTTAAATGTATACCTTTTTATTATCTTAATCGCACCTTTTCCCATCCTTTGCAAGCTTTATTTAATAATATAAATCATGGTATCAATTCTGATTGTTTCCCTAAAGGAATCATTTTTCTTGAAATGTTAATCGATGCATTATTTAATCGCTACTCTTATGAAGTGTTTGGTTTATCGCTAGTTTTCATAATCTCTTTTTTTTAATATTATTTTCCCTTGTATAGTCTGCAACAATCAGAATGATCTTATTTAATTTGTCTGCTAATGATTAAGGCACCCCTTTTTTTCTTATTCATTATCTTTGTCTGCTCCAATATAATCGCTGCCCTTTATACATTTATATCAATGTTTATTATTTTTATATAAGTGATGTGAGAGAGAGAGAGAGAGAGAGAGGATTATTATTATAATTATAATTATCCTGGAATAATATTATAATTATAATTATAATCGTCAAAATATTAATATTATTATCATCAAAATATTTATATTATTTGTTTATATGTATTTCAATGTTTGGTTATTTTTATATTTTAGTGTTGCAATTCGGGGGACATGATAGTCCACCCTGCCCAAGATTGCTTGTCCTCAAGCAATCACCATTGATATTTGTAAGAGTATTGCTCCCTTTTGTATCACAATTTTAGGGAGTCACACCTTTTCACTTTAATAGTCACAACTCTTTGTTATTGTATTTGGATACTAATAATAATTCAGATTTAGACAAGTTAATTTGTTAGTGCCTTCCAACCCCATAAGAATTTTGACAAACAACATTAACATTTTCATGGTTTTTAAGCATAAAGTAAACACAATGATGAGCTCCACATGAATCATAAATTAAAACAGACAACCAAGTAGCTCAACCAAGTAGGCAAGTAGCTCAACCAGGCAAACACATAGCGCAAATAAGAAACAAGTAGCTCAAGCAAGAAAGCAACCAACTCAAGCACACATGCAAGTAGCTCAAGTAGGAAAACAAGTAGCTCAAGCTCACAGGAAAGTAGCTCAAGCACATAGGCAAGTAATTCAAGCACACAGGGAAGTAGCTCAAGTAGGCAAACAAGTAGCTCAAGCAAGTAAGCAAGCAACTCAAGCGCACATGCAAGTAAATCAAGTAGGAAAACAAGTAGCTCAAGCAAGCAAGCCACAAGCTCAAGAACATAGGCAAGTAGCTCAAGTAGGAAAACAAGTAGCTCAAGCAAGCAACCAACCAACTCAAGCACATAGGCAAGTAGCTAAAGCAAGCAAACAACCAACTCAAGCATACAATTTAGAATCATTCGCCCTCATTATACTAGTTACCAGATCATATTCATTCACCCCAATAATAAGTAGTAGATTTGAATGTTAGTAAAATTATGGTCAATCATTAATTCGATGAAAGTACTCTAACATCCTTGGAGAGTTCAACCATAAGAGAGTGTGGGTCACATGACCTGATGGGGAGACTACGATTCATCATGCCAACCCTTTCCCTTTCTCTTATGATTTGTCCCTTTTGGGTCTACTTGTCTACTTATCCCCATTGTAGAACACAAAGGTTCTCTAGTATAGGATGCAATGTCGTCCATTATAGGATGCAATGCCCTACATTATAGAACACAAAGGTTCTCCATTATAGGATGCAATGTCCTCCATTATAGGACACATGGTGGCTCAACTCCTCTAGACCCAAGGGCAGTACCCTCGGATGCCCTACTAGAAAAAAATATATTTCCATCCATATATTATATTCCTTGATATGAGGCTGTACTAGGCCATGATACAATGTGAAAGAACAAGTTTGTAACTTAGAAAAACACAAAAAAAAAAAAAAAACTTGCTTCTATTCACCAAAAACTTCAAAATCAGTTTGTCCCACTCTCCCTTCAACTTTGGAGGGTGTTTTCATCCATTTCCCAACCAATCCCAACTATTTGTAATAGTTTCTTGAGTTACATGTACCTGTTTCTTGATTTTTGACACCTTTCCAAAGTTGCATGACAACTTTTAGCAACATTTGGCAACTTTTACACTTTTTAATCAAAAACCTAATTAAAACTCCAAAATGAATCCATATGATTCCAAATGGCCATAAATGACCTTATTGGACACCAAAACACACAAACAACTTAGAACTCAAAAATAAAAAAGAGTAAGCTAAATGAGGCTCATGACGCCGTTGCACAACTTTTGTTATTTTTTTGTGCACTTGCTCTAATTTTGTGCATTTGACCTAAATTTGCGCTTTTGTTTGTTCCTTTTCTTAACTTTCGTGCTTTTGACATTTTAGCCTCATTTTGCTTGCTCTTGTGATGATTTTTCACTTTTGAATTTTTTTTGCACTTTTGAATTTTACACCTTTGCATTTATCTTTCACTTTTTCCAAAAATTTCCTCACATTCACCTTTTTCTCACTTTTGTAAAAAAAAAAAAACACTTTTGGGTGTTTTAGATTTTTTAAGTCTATTTGCTTGCCATGATAGGTGCATTTTTCTATTTCAGAGAAAATCCTTAACAACATGGGTTGAATGATTGTAGGTGGTCCTTAATCCGCTCCAGTCGAGGGAGCGACATCCACATGATCTATTCAATTTGATCATTGTTTTCAATGTTTTAGAGCAAGATATTTTAGATGTTGTCAATTTGCAACACATTTGCTACATGCCCACAATTAGATGTCATAGCGCGATGATGATTGCACTCATGGAGAGGTGGCATTCAGAGACCTCATCTTTCTATTTACCTACTGGGGAGGTGACCATTACCCTAGAGGATGTGTGGAGGATCCTCTACATGCCCACCCATAGAGAGCTTGTTACATATTCTGTTCAACAAGGTACTCATGCTATTCGATGTCTGGAGGTTTGGTAGATTAAGATAGACTTATCAAATTTTGTGGGCAGTGTTGATCTTGTTTTACTTGTTCTTTGTGGTTTAGTTTTGGGGCTTGTTTTTCTTGATAGGCAAGGCTGACAGTTTCCTATGGGATGGGGTATATGCATTGAGCAGATGTTCGAGCATGACACTCAATACACATGGGGTCCATTTCTTCAAGTATGGACCTAGAAGCACATCTCAGTTACACGGCTTGATGGTATATTGGATTGTACTACTAGGAATCCATATTCTTATTGTTATGGAGATTTTTTATATTATACATTGCCTAGAAAAATTTCCTATTGACACTATGTATTCAATGATATGCCAGGTTTTGTATGGAGACCATATATGGATTGTGAGGCATGGCCCGATGATCAGGAGCAATTGGTATATTGTAGATAGACTAGATGATTGATCATTCATGTGCATTATCTTTTGGATATATATCTACTCGATAGGGTTTGCAAGCAGTTTGGCGAGAGAAAGGGTTGATTTCTAGATGTCTACGAGGCTCGATTTTGTCAGACCATTGGAGAGGTCCATGTTTGGGGTCTACAGGTTGAACAAGATGCTCCTATTGTTGCATCTAGAGCTCTTTCCCCAATCAGATGGGGTTGGCCAGTGGGGTTAGCAGATTTGGGTACTATATACATCTAAAAATGGTCATGATAAAGCTTGTTAATTAATTAAATATGAATTATTTAATTAATTCTCCTAAAGTCATCTACATATAAATAAATTTAATTATTTATTTATATTGTTCATTTTGTAATTCTTCTACATTAATTAAATACGAATTATTTAATTAATTCTCCTAAAGTCATCTACATATAAATAAATTTAATTATTTATTTATATTGTTCATTTTCTAATTCTTCTACATTAATTAAATATAAATTATTTAATTAATTCCCCTAAAGACATCTACATATAAATAAATTTAATTATTTATTTATATTGTTATTTTCTAATTCTTCTACCTTAATTAAATAAATAATTTTATTTAATTATTGACATTTCCCACATTCCTCTTAATTAAATTAAATAAATACGATTATTTATTTTAATTATCATATCATTATAAAGTTTGAATATTTGAATATTTAAATAATGGAATATTCTCTTCATCCCATAATCAAAATTAAATATTAAATATTTTATTTAATATTTTCCTCTCACTCTAAATTCATTTCTAAAACATAATTAAATATAATTTATTTAATTATGCGAGTTTCTATATCCGTCTTCACTTACAAATTAAATAAATTTATTTTATTTAATTCTAACTCATTCTAAACTCACTCTTTGAAACAGAAATTTCCCTTCGGATCTCAATGACGGAAATTGAAGGAAAAGGGAAACCTTCTATCTCCCTCTCCACTTTCAAAAATCTTCCACCGTCCATTCGAACAAGCTTAATCCGGGCCATTCATCAAATCAGCCAATCGAATCCTTTCGAAAAACTCTATAAATGCCAGTGTGAATCCAAGCTTTGGTTACCTATGCATACATACGAAAACGCACGAACATACATGCAATCAACTTATGCAATCACAGCCTTTTAGCATCACAACAATACGTTCATCTTAGCATAGCCTTGCATTTAGCATAATATGCATTTTTAAAATCTTGTTCCTCAGATGTTCATTTTGTTGAGCTTGATCTGTTGATCTGAGAGCCATTGGAAACAACAAAACACTGGAGTTAGAGAGAGATAAGACGATTTTGGGGAAGCTGCAGTCACAGTTTGTTCATTTTGTTTTCTTTTTCAGTTTTCTTGATTTAATGTCTTATTGATATGTGTTTGAATTTCATTTAAATTGATACATTTTTCACACACACATAAAATGGCACCCACCGTGGGGCTCAAACCCACGAATTTAACATTCTCTGCAAGTTTTTTTTGATAGTTTCCGCGTTCTGGAGTCAACTTTCGAAAAAAAATTTGGTGTTTAAGTGCATTCGACATTTTTTGCAGCACATACGGCGTTTTTGACTCTTTTGTTTTGCAGGATTCTAGAGCGCATATAGTAACTGTTTAGGCGCATATAGTAACTATTTCGGTGCATATAGTAACTGTTTAGGCGCATATAGTAACTGTTTAGGCGCATACAGTAACTTTCCTTTGTCACATATAGTAACTGTTTTAAGAGCATATAGAATCTTTCTTGCGGCGCATATACAGTCTGTTCTGGCGCATATACCTTATGTTCTGGCACATATACCTTATGTTCTGGCGCATATATCCTCTGTTCTGGTGCATATACCTTATGTTCTGGCGCATATGGATTGTAACAAAAATACAGAATTATGAGTCTGACGCCTTCCGTAGATAGAATTCTTTTTCTTTTTCTAGATTTTAAAATGAAACAATCCTAGGGTAGCCACATCTGGATAAAATGAAGCAATCTAGGATAGTCACCACACAATGATCTTGCAGTTAAAATTGAACAAACTTGTTTTTAGTGAAGCAATATCTTCACTTAGATTAGATCATTGTGATTTGGAATTTAAAAAGAACATCTGCTTGCTTTATATGTGGCAATAGGTTTATGCTCTCCCCTTAACTGGGTGATCAAAATACCAGACTTTCCTTTTCAATTTCATGAATTTTTACTGCTTTAATTACATCCTTTAGAGAGCCTGTCGTAGTGGGAAAAAGTACTCACCCTATGGGAATGACTCAAGTGGGTTCAAGCCAAAGCCAGGCTATTTTGCCCCACTATAAAATTTAAAGAAAATATGGGGAAACCCTCTTTTGTCGGTAGTGTGCAAGATAACCATCCCCAAAACCTTTGTTCTAAAGGTTGGGAGGTCTCCTGAGGGAGTTTATTATTTCTGCACTGAACGGAAATACTTACTACGAACCTAGTGTAGTGGCCAATCGAGGTCAATTTTCAAACATTCTAATAATCACAGTGCAAGGGGAGGGAAGAATCTACCCCCAAGACACTCACCATATAACTGCCAAGGACTGTTTGCTTAGGGGATCCGATATCCACTTCCGTAACTCTGAGTACGCGCATGGAAAAGACAAAAACACGGGCACCCCTTCAAGGGTGACACGGCTGTGTGAGTCGACACAGTTCTAAGATGTGGGAAGTTGATTACTAGAATGACCTACTTGAGCATTAAGAGTGAGTCTGTCTGAATTGTTTTTCATGAGTAAAACCTGTGAAAACATTTGTTGAAAACATTTTCTTGATCAAACACTTCATGTTAGTATAGGGCCTTAAAAACAACTGTTCTTCAAAATGTTTGTTGTGTCTTCCATCACATTAATTCAGATAAAAGATCATCTGAAATGAACATGAAGAACAACAACTGAAATCACTCAAAAGTTTTTCATACCATTGGTCCAATAACATTCCCAATACTTTTCCCATGCTTAGAGATTGGAATCAACAAAATTTCCCAAGAAATCAGTGTCCAAAAGGATCAGAAAACCCAAGAAAACATTAGGATACAAGAAAACTTTGCAAAAGAGAAAAAATTTATACAAAAGTCGACATGTGTTGCTTCATTTCCATGGATTTCTTCATAGGTATCAAAACTTTGTTAGGGGATTCACTGATGAGTATGCTATAGATCCTTTAGATGCTCGAGCTTATTATAAGAGATTATCTCTATCACAACGGTATAATCATAACCAATCTCTTGAGTTCGATAACATACCACAACCTGCTATTGAATATCCTTCACACCCCAGTCATATTCTTCAAAGATCTTGAAAGAATTTCTTTAAAAACGAAGATCAAAATCTTTTAGAGTGCACTTTTCAAAATAGCTTTCTAATTTTTGGTTCAACTTCCCCAATAGGATTCTGACATCCTTCATCATTGGAAGCCACAATAAAAAATTAGGAGCATCCTTGATCATATCATAAGATTCCACATCTTATCAGATCAAAATATCATTCCCATTGCACTTGTCAAAAACTGTGATCTAAGTCCAGAGGAACTTTTTGAAATAATATGCCTATCTCCACAAGATCTCAACACAATAAATTGAAGGATATAATCCAAAAAGAAAGTCATATTCAAAACACTCAAGAAGAAGGAGAAAGCAGTAATCATCTTTTCAGCATAAATCAAAATCCACTTTTCAACAACAACATGGACAATAGAGAAGAAAATCCATTTCATAACTATAGAGATAAAATCCATGTGGATAGTGATGAGGAACAAGATGAGGAATGTCTTAGAGAGGCTAAGCAAGATCCAAAATTTCACAAAGCTATAGAAAAGATCTTGCAACAGGATAAAGAAAAATATTTCCGCTATTTAGCCGACTAAGGAGTAAAACTGCCTCATGACTTTAATACTGATAATTTAAAAAGCAAACCTGAAGAAAAACCCCTTTCTGATCTTAGTGCTTTGACCCAACAAATCAAAGCACTTCAAGGACAAATCAAAGAGTTACAAGGGGGAACAACCACAAAGAAATATACTCTGGAGGACATTTGTCCTTATCCTTTTGATAGAAGTCTTAACATGATTCCTTTTCCCAAAAATTGTGAAATGCCAAAATTTGATCGCTATAATGGGAAATCGGATCCAATCGATCATGTTAGAGACTTTCGAAACATGACATTAGAATTCGCTCACAAATACACTTACTTGCTGCGATTGTTTCCTAGGAGCCTTGGAGTTCACTCTATGGAATGGCTATCTAAGATTACACCTCCCGTTAGGACACTTGAAGAATTGATCAACTTATTCATATCACAATATTCCTATAACATACAACACTAGATCACCATGATAGATCTTTGCAAAGTTGCACAAAAACTTGGCGAATCTTTCATTACGTTTCTTCAGAGATGGAGAAGAATGTTTGCCAGATATCCACGTCTTGTTCCTAAAAAGGAAAAGATGGTTACCTTCATTAATAGTTTAAATTCAGAAATGAGCTATCATTTGAACTTACATTGTCCTCCTTCTTTTGAGAAAATGATTGAAGATGCCCTAACCATTGAAAATGCTTTGGTCAAAAGAGGAATAATAAAACATGACAAAGACAATCCTAGCTCATCTAACCATCCCAATAATCAGGACAAGTCAAAATTCTGGACTCGCAACAAAAATATGGTGAATGATGGTGTTGTTGATGCGAATCATGCCTCGACCAAGCCATTTGTCCTTAGTACTCCAAACACTCTCAACAACAATGTCAATTCGATTGCAAATCATGGAAATAATCTTCCTCCTCCGAGGAACAATATAAATCAACACTCTACTCCCAATCAAGGGACTTCCAACAACCAAGGTTACCGAGGAACCAATAACAATCACAATTCCTTAGTGAACACCTCGAATACAAATCTGCAAAGATTTTCATTCTTCTCAAATAGAACTTTCACTTCATTGGGTCAATCTTTAGAATCTGCATTCAAAGAGTTGATGGCCAAAAATGTCATTACTTTGTCACCTCAATGAAACTATGAACCCAGTGTAAAGCCTCCATCATGGAATGATGCATACTATTGTGATTATCATCGGTGCAAAGGTCATCGCACAAATAACTGCCAAGCCTTGAAGAATGCCATTCAAGACTTAATCGACAATGACATCATTACAATAAAAGGACATCAACAATCCAACACAGACCACCAAGCATTTCACAACCCTTTTCCCAACTATCAAAAGGGTGAGTCTTCTGAAAAAAATGTGAATCATATCAATGATGATCATATAATCAATCATCTCTACACAGACGACGAGCGGGTAAATGTCATTAAATTCAACAAGAAGGTGGAATATAGAGAAGTCAACACAACAACAAGAGCGCAAGCTAAAGTTGTCTTAAAAGGGGCCTCTTCAAAAACCACTGAACCTCCACCTCAACATCAATATGACTTGGTCAATCAACTTTGAAAAACCCCCGCTCAAATTTCTATTATGGAACTATTGAAGATTTCCCCAGCCCATAAAGAAATTCTCGAAAAAGCCCTCATTGAAACTAATGTATCCACTAATTTGGATGTGAACCAATTTCAAGCCATGGTAGGACACTTGTCCTCACCCACTTTCCTTTCATTCTCTGAAAAAGATGACGTTTCCATAACTCATCCCCATAATTCATCATTGTACTTAGAAGTCATGGTTCACAAGTTTCGTATCAGACGAGTTCTAATAGATGGAGGTGCTGGTTTGAACATCGTACCATGAAGTTGGTTAAAGGCTTTAGGATTTTCGAGGACTCCATTGATTTCAGAAGAAAGATTACCATAAAAGCTTATGATGATGAAGAAAGAGCATCCAAGGGTCTAATCATGCTACCAATCAGAGTGGGCCCTGTTATAAAGAATACTTTTTGTCAAGTACTAGACCGTGATCTTGCATATAACATCTTGTTGGGTCGTCCTTGGATCCACAAAATGCAAGTTGTCCCATCAACCTATCATCAATGTCTTAAGTTTCCTTATGATGGATAGGAAATCATGATACTGCTGATAATTCCAATATTCAAACTTGTGCCAACATAAAAGCCAGTCAAGATACTTTGGTCCCTAACAATCGAGAAGCTCATGCTAGGACTTCTCTAAAGATTGACACACAAATCAGTCAATTGACCAATAATTTTGACAAAAAATGAAATTCAAGGATCATGGAGTTGGAGAATACTCTCTTTGTCTTGCCAATTTACCTACATCACCTCGATCACATGGACAACCGTCTATCAGGGAACATCAAATATCAGCAACATCAACATCAAAGCAACCACCAATAGAGCCAATCACAAAATTTAATGGACAATTCATCAAAGAAAAATTCCCCATGGAAAATCCTGAGGATACAGAAATTCTAAACTGGCTCTATAAAGATGAAGATGAAGTAGTCTTTAATGTCAAATTACCCATGGACAAATATGGAAAAGGGTATTCAATCATGCAAAAGATGGGCTATGATAAACGTCCTATCGGAAAAAGGAAGGAAGGAGTAGTTGAACCTATTCACCTCCATGGACTCGCTGCAAAAGAGAAAACTGGATTGGGTTATGACACTCACTCCAAAGAAAGCACATCCAAACAACTACATGGCACTATCTTCACATTGCAAGAAGGCTCAGATTTACGAGAAGTATGTTTGACAACAGTTCAAAACTTCTTGGATAACAATTCTGACATAGACTTTGCTGAATATGAATGGGACACCATTTACAATAATGAGTTCTGGAGAGATAAAGAGGTTGATGTAATACACAAGTACGCCTCAACTCTAATTGAAGGTCAAGGTTCAGGGACCCAAACACGCGAATTCAAACTAAAAAGTCACTATGATTCTAGTGATGCTGAGTCAAATCTAAACGAACAAGACTATCATGAGGAAAGTATCATCATTGACCCACCTCATACCTCGGATCCTACGGACCACTCTGTTATGACTATAACCATAGCTGATTTCACACAACCTGACGATCCGCTATCTTTAATTTATCCTGATCTCATTGATTGGGATTTAACCGAACCTATCGATATACCTTTATTTCCAAGTGACGAAGCTATCATAAAATTCCTTTCTACAGAGGATATAAATGATTGTTCCACCGGCGATTTTCGACATACAGTGTTTGATCAGGAGAGTGTCAAGCCTCCTAGCTGCAAAAGTAAAAACAAAAAAGAAAGATCTAATGGTGAAAACCATAATCTGGCAGTATTAGATCAAACAAAAGATAAAATAAAGAGCATATCAGATGGTGAAAACCTCTTTGAGGCACCAGATGATGGGAATCTTGACACTCTGTCGGAGCACTACCATGAGCGATCACCTATTTTGGTTGAGCCTACAAATGCTATCAATCTTTAGACTTTCGACAAGCCAAAATTTTTACAGTTAGCTGCATCAATGACAGAGAAAGAATTACCAAAGTTCATGGAATTCCTTAAAGAAAATCAAGTAAATTTTGCGTGGTCTTACGCTGACATGCCTGGTCTTGATCCCGATCTTATCATGCATCACTTGTCTATCAAACCAGGGGCCAATCCGATGAAACAAAAACTCAGAAAGATGCACCCTCATGTTGCATTATTGGTTAAGGAAGAACTGAGAAAACTCCTTGATGTGGGCTTCATAAGACCAATCGACTATGCAGAATGGATCTCTAACATTGTTCCTGTATCTAAGCCAGATAAAACTGTGAGAATATGCACAGATTTCAGAGATCTTAATAAAGCATGTCCTAAGGATGACTTCCCACTCCCAAACATCGACACTATAGTTGATCTAACAGCTGGCCATGCCATGTATTCATTAATGGATGGTTTTTCTGGCTACAACCAAATCAAGATTGCACCTGAAGACCAGGAGAAAACAATTTTCACATGTCCATGGGGAACCTACTGTTGGAACGTCATGCCTTTTGGTTTGAAGAATGCTGGGGCTACTTATCAAAGAGTCATGAATACAATCTTTCATGACATGATGCATATCTTCATGGAAGATTATGTAGATGACATATTGGCAAAATCATACACCAGAGAAGGACATCTTGAAATATTGTCCAAAATATTTGCAAGATTAGAGAAATTCAAAGTTCGCCTCAACCCCAAGAAATGTGTTTTTGGGGTCAAATCTGGAAAACTCTTGGGGTACATTGTTTCAGAAAAAGGGATTGAAGTAGATCCCGTGAAAGTACAGGCAATTATGGAAATGCCTCCACCAAAGAAAATAAGTCAGTTGAGATCACTATAGGGACGACTACAGTCTATACGAAGGTTCATTGCACAATTGGCCAACAAAAGTTTACCTTTAACACATCTACTACATAAGAATGTTCCTTTCAAGTGGGATGACAAATGTGAATTGGATTTTCAACAACTCAAACAATATTTAATGACTCCACCAGTTCTCATACCACCAAATCAAGACAAACCACTAATCTTATACATTTCCACAACAGAGACATCTCTGGGGGCACTGCTAGCACAAGAAGACTCTACAGGAAAGGAACATGCAATTTATTACATCAGTAGAACATTGACAAGTCATGAGCTCAACTACACTTCTATTGAGAAGGCTTGTATGGTAGTAGTTTTTGCTTCACAAAAGTTTTGACATTACATGTTAACCCATACAATCAATCTGGTTTCAAAGATTGATCCACTCAAGTATTTATTAAGTAAAGCATCATTGATAGGAAGGTTAGCAAAATGGGTAATGATTCTGAGTGAGTTTGACATCCATTATGTTGATCGCAAGGCAATCAAAGGACAAGTTATCGCTGATCAATTAGCTGAAGCACCACTACAAGCAAATCATCCCCTGCACATTGAATTTCTAGATGTTGATGTCTTTACTACAAAATCTAAACAACCATGGTCCTTATATTTTGATGGTTCTTTCACTCAACATGGATCGGGGGCAGGCATAATTTTCGTCACCCCTCAAGGACACACCATTCCTTGATCATATAGGCTGATGTTTCCATGCACCAACAACATAGCCGAATATGAAGCATTAATCACTGGACTCAAAATAGTGCTGGAATGGAGGATTACAGAACTACAGGTGTATGGTGACTCACAGCTGGTCATTTATCAGATCAATGATGATTATCAAACCAAAGATGACAAACTAATACCATATAAAAAGATGGTTGATGACTTCAAGAAATATTTTGTGGACATCAAATTCACACAAATTCGAAGGCTTGATAATAAAGTAGCTGACGCCATGGCTACAATAGCATCATTGTTACAACTCCCAGAAAATCTGAATCATTATGAATTTTTGGTGGAACAATCATTTACACCTGCTCATGATACCCCTGAAAGCCAAATCATTTGCCACTTGGTAGGATCCGATTCACCTTGGTACGGAAAAATTTATGCCTACCTCAAAGATGATATCCTGCCACCCGATTTATCTCGTAACCAAAAACGTAATTTTATCTGCTAATCCGCTCACTACACTCTTATCGCTGACACCCTTTATCGCCGTGGTCTTCATGGTACTCTACTTCGATGTCTTGAACGAGAGGAATCTGACAAAGCTTTATAAGAAGTTCATGGTGGCATCTGTGGTACTCATTCGAGTGGACTAACCTTATCCAAGAAATTGATTAGAATGGGTTACTACTGGCCTACAATGGAGAGGGAATCATTCACTTTTGTGAAAACATGCTCAAAATGTCAGATTCATGGGAATCTCATTCATGCTCCCGCACAACAACTTCAACCATTCATGCCAACCTGGCCATTTTCTCAATGGGGGTTAGATCTAGTGGGAAAGATTCATCCTTCTTCATCAAACGGTCATAAGTTCATCATCACAGCTACAGAGTACTTTACCAAGTGGATTGAGGCAGTCCCTCTTACTAAAGTTACCGGCAAACAAATATCAGCATTCATACTCAACTATATTATTTGTCGGTATGGCATTCCCAACTCCATTATTACAGATAATGGACGTCCATTCAAAAATTAGGATGTTGATGAACTTTGTGAGAGATTTCACATTCAACATAGATATTCAACACCTTACCATCCACAAGGGAATGGCCAAGCAGAGGCCTCAAATAAAACAATATTAAAGATTTTGAAGAAGACTGTGAATGATTCAGGGAAGGATTGGCACGTTCAACTCAATCCCTCTCTATGGGCCTATAGAACTAGTATCCGCACACCAACATGAGCAACACCATTCACCCTTGTCTATGGAGTGGAAAGCATACTACCTTTAGAAGTTGAGATTCCCTCACTCAGGGTATCATTGAAAGGTCTTACAATGGATAATGAATACAGAGTTTCCCGACTCCAAGAACTTGAACTCCTAGATGAGAAGAGACAAAGAGCAGCTGATCATTTGAAAGCATATCAACAGATGATGTCTCGCAGCTATAATCACAAAGTAAAGCCACGTACCTTTCAGGTGGGTGATCTTGTTCTAAAAGAGAACACACACAATCAACAAGACAGAGAGAAGAAAGGAAAGTTTGAACCAAATTGGCTAGGTCCTTATGTGGTTATTGCAGTCTATGGTTCAAGAGCCTACAAGCTATCAATGCCAGAAGGGGACCTGTTTGATGAACCTATCAACAACATGCACCTAAAAAAGTATTATGTCTAAAGCGGTTATTATCATCATAAAAAGTCCTGAAGAAATACAAAAAAATTAGAAAAAGTCCTGAAGAAATACAAAAAAAAGTCTTGAAGAAATACAAAAAAATCAGAAAAAGTCCTGAAGAATTCCAAAACAGTAGAAAAATTCCTAAAAAAATGGTTACCCTGGTGAAAACCTGGCAAACAGGCATCTTGGTAGCAGCAAAAAAAAATAAAAAATGTCATAGGGTGAAAACCTAGCGACAGGCAGTCTATTGACAAGAAAAATGCAATAAAAACAAATAGTGAAAATCTGGCAAATAGACGCTATTTGTAGCTCTCCATCTATTAGTTCATGTTCTGCACTTAACTTTTCAGCATTCCTTTCATACATCTTTTTTATCATCTTAGGGCCACACCAGCACCATGCTATCATCATTTTCCTCGAGCGATAACGTCTTACCATAGCTTGATTATTGTACATATCCATTTCAGCAAGTTGTGTCAATACCAAGGGAAAACATGGGCATACTAGGGGCAATCAACTTTCAAGTTTTACCAAAATAGTGAGACAATGACATCAAAGCCAATCATGCAAAAAAAAAACAACCAAATCAAACCGTATCGATAAAACATCCAATCATTGATCCATATCACAGTAGCTTTCAGTTGCGTACCTTATCATGACTCATATCTGGATGATCTATAATCTGAATAATGTTTGGAATAATAGTATTTCATTTTGAACAATGGTTGTTTAATTTTCGATATCATTTCTCTGGAGCACACTCGATGATGTACTAAACTAGAGTGGCAAGGAAAGAGGATGATTTTTCTTTGTCTGATGTATTGAGGTTAATTATCCATCTGTTGCAAGTATGTCGCGAGACATGATTTCCAAAGTCTATCATTGATGACAGTTCCAAATTTGCATTAGATGGTGGTTAGTCTTTGTCTGTTCATGCAAGAAATGCTCAGGTCATCTCAGTTCAATTATACCTAGATGCTTGTGTTCACTTGCTATATCAAAAATCATGAAAGATGTACTCAAGTCATCATTGGTGCTAATTTCCCCTCTAATGCTTGTACACACTTCCAAAAATTTTAAACGCTCTATGATGATTTAAGTAGGCTAGCCAAAAGGCTCAACAAAATGGTCAGTTTTATTTAGTTGCATTTCATTTTAGGTCATGGTACATAACTGCATATTGGATTTGCATCAAGAGTTTTGAAAGGCTGATGGTTGTCATGTTCCTGTGGACTATTTGTAGAGGACAATGTCGACGTTTGGTTCATTATCATTATCATTTATCACATCATCATTCATTTCCTTTATATCATGCATTTCATCATTTCATATTAGTTTCATTATCATTTCACCATTTCATTCATTTATCATTCATATTAGTTTCATTATCATTTCACCATTTCATTCATCATCATTTCATATTAGTTTCATTACCATTATCATCATTTCATTCATTTTATTCATTTTCGTTATCATTATCATTTATATTATTATCCATTATCATTTCATCCTCATTCCCTTTGCATTTCATTTTCATTTATCATTTCATATCCATTATCATTCCATATCATTTATCATTTAACATTTTCATTATCATTTATCATTTAACATTTCATTATCATTGTCATTTAACATATCCATATCATTTCATTATCATTCCATATCATTTATCATTTCACATTTCATTATGATTATCATTTCACATTTCATTATCATTTATCATTTCACATTTCATTATCATTATCATTTAACATTTCATTATCATTATCATTTCACATTGTATTATCATTATCATTTCGCATCCCATTATCATTATCATTTAATGTTTCATTATCATTATCATTTCATCATCTTCTTATCGTTATCATTATCATTATTTATCACATCATTATCATTTATTTCATGGTCATCATCATTTCATCATTTCATTTTCATTTCATCATTTCATCATTTCATTTTTATCACATATCATTTTATCATACATCTCCTCATTATTTACTCATATCATTTTACATCATATCATATCATTTTATCATACAAAATTCATAATGCATATCATGTACACAACATTCATTTTTCATCATATTATCATCTTTTACCTGCATTGAAAAATCCAAAAAAATAAATATTCCATACATACATTTCCATATACACATCATAAGTCATCCATCTACATGACATCATTGGTACACATTATCAAATCATCATCATCATAATAAAATCATCATCATCGAATCATCTTGCATATCATGTTAGTCATCAGATCATTGACATGCATACCAAAATCCATAACACATAGAAATAAAGGCATATCACATCATCAAAAACAATCATCGCCGCTGCATATCATCACTCATCAAAAATGATACAAATGTCCAAATGTCCAATGAAACTAAAATGTCCAAAGCAAAATACATCAGATATGATAAAAAATCAGTATACATGCTCCAAAAATGGTACACATATGTGCACTATGTCTGCTAATTGGTCGATGCCCCTGATGGAGCCAGTCTAGAAGGAGGTGGCTTGCCACTGGTGCTTGCGTCTGGGTCCCGCCAAGGCCCAGTCACTCCCCTGCTCTGTGTATGTGTCCGTGATCTACTCTTGGTCCTTCTATGGGACCGCGGGTATGGCTCTCTGCGATCAGGAGGACACAACTCTTCGTATCTGAATTTGTAATGCTTGGCCTCCCTCGCCATCTCCATGCCCTCTGCAATGGAATCCTGTAATGATGCACTCTCTATGGTGCCCATCAGCCTCTGAGCAATGCCCTCAGCCTCTACTGACCTCCATCTAAATGCATCTCTCTCTATCATCACCTGGGCTAACTGTGGGTCTGGGGCAGGTGCCTGTGCCTGTGCCTGTGCCTGTGCCTGTAGCTGTACAATAAATCCCTGTGCCTACCCCAGCTAACTCTGTAACTGTCCCTGCTATCCTTGTAATGTCTGCACCTGGGCCTGAAGTGTGGCTATCTACCCCTGCTAAGATGAGGATCCCATCCGGATCACTATCCATCACCCAATCCCTGTCCTCGGCCACCGCATGATCTAGACACCCCTCAGAATATCTAGCCTCGACCTCCCCAACACCTATCCCTCATCCCTACCATCATCTTCATCATCCCCATCGAAACTCTCCTCCTCATCTCCGCTCTCCACCTCCTCTCCTCTAACTGCTCCCTGCTCGCCACCGGCCACATCCTCCTGTCTCACTACCCCTGGCTTTGGTACTACCAGAATGGGTGTTGGCTCATCAAGACTGGTAAACTGTGGAAAAGGATGTGTGTGGTAATAAAGAGAGTACTCATCAGACATGCCGACATCAATAATGTCTCACCTATCATCCCATGTCTCGGGTGCTAATGACATGAACTCTGTATATGCTGTCTGATAGGAAATACATGGCCCCCATCCGGCCTCATCTCTGCTCCGGGCATAATGTGCAACCCCCTGTGGCATCCCCTGCGTAAATCCAAACTGCCTCTGCACCCACAACGCCAGAAACCTCTCAAGAATGAAAGGAGTCCTCCCTATCAGAAACTAAGGAATGCATACATACGACATCTCTAGATCATCTATAGCCCATGGCTCACAATCAAGATATGGTCGCCATACCACTGTATCCATATTATCTAGCAGTCGTTTCCAGTAATCCACCTTGCCTAGCTTGGGCTGGGTAAGGAACATAGCATACATATATATATATATATATATATATATAGGGCCTTCCTGGTGGCCTAACTCTGGGGCACGTTGGTTTTGTCACAACAAGATGCTCCCATGCCCAGATCTGCAGCAGTGTCGCACCACACGACAAACTGGAAGAACCCCTATATACCACCTGATGCAAATCGTGATATAGATGTGCTAACATGCAACTCCCCCATGCATATCTCCGTGGCTGTAGCAACATCTGCTCCAAAATCCTGCCCCATCCCACTGATAATCCCTTTGCCTGGTGATCCGGACAAAGGAGACCTCCGATAAATGCACCCAAAACTGCAGGCAAGGCTGGATATCCTCGAAAGTTAGCCCACGGTACCCAGTACCCAGCTATCTGTCTATCACTATACACTCTCCTCAAAGCATCTGTACCCCCAAGCTCCTGGTGATCATAATACACAAGGGCACCAACCACTGGGATACCTAATATCCTGTATACATCCTCCAGAGTCACCTCACTAGTCGGCATATAAAAGGTGTTGTGCTCTGAATGCCATCGCTTTGCTAGTGCCGTCAACAATCCTCTGTTGACCTGAATCGGTGGCATAGCCAACAAGGATCTCAAACCACATGTATCTATCAGTGCTACGTCAGCAGGTGTCAACTCGGGTATCCTATCCCATCCTGCCAAGTGCCGCTCTCTAATCTGGAGGTTTTTGAAAACCTCCTATTTTCATCACAAGGATAATTAATCAAAATCATACCAATCATTCAATCTCAATTAGACTCATATCTATCAGTGACCTATATCAGTGGACTATATCAGACCCATATCAATGACTCATATCAATGCATCAAATCAACGACCCATATCACACAATCAATCCTATCAGGGAAAACAATACACAATCTATCTAGCTGGATATCATATCAAATTTGCTCTACGATCAATTACTATTTGTTTTCTATCGCAGAAAGCAAATTTATCAGAAGTCATATCAATCATTTATCTAACATTTACTCTTTGTTTTCTACTATAGGAAGCAAAGTTATCAGTTCAATCTACTCTTTGTTTTTGAAACAAAGTTATCAGATAATTACTCTTTGTTTTCTACTCTAAGAAGCAAAGTTATCAATCAATCATCAGATTATTCTATCATTTCCATCCATATCAGCATGATGACACGACAATTTCACTATCTATTGACTAAGGAAGCAATATAAATCATCATTTTTGCATTACTATCATCAAATCTTCAATTCTACCTATTTTTACCATATGTGCTACTCTGTGGACTCTATGCGCTAAAACCCATATGCGCTGTCCTTTTCACTGGATGCGCTAAAACCCGTATGCACTGTTGTTTTCACTGGATGCGCTCAAACAGATCCCCTATGCGTGTTTTCCTATATGCACCACTTTAATCAACCTAAGCGCCACTATTTTTGCCCGATGCGCTTTTTCCCATATGCGCTACTATTTTTCCTATATGCGCTTTACTCCTAAATTTTCCTATCATACCCTATATGTGCTTTAGTTTTCATCGAATGCGCTAAACTGGTTTTACCCTAGCTATTCAAAATCTATCCTATATGCGCTATTGTTTTTACCCTAAGCACCAAATTTTTTTTTGAAAGCACTCAAACTATCCTAAAAGCGCGCAAACGTCATTTTCATATGCAAAATCCACAGAAAAACGATAAATTTTGATTCAAATGCAAAAAATTTGAAAGCACAGGTGGTTAGATCAACTCATCGATGGTCCGTATGCTGCTGGCCTCTGGTATCGGCGAGATCTCTTGAATCGGTGGCGATGATAAGGAATCTCCATGTCGCAAGGTCACTCTCAAAGCTACAGTATTCATAAAGTCAAAAGTGCAAATGATTTGTCTTTTTCAACTTTTTTACCTTTTAAAGGTCAAACAAGGGTAAGTTTGCTATCTTTTGACTTTATTTTCAAAATGGGACATTTCTTTTCCATCATTTGTCAAGAGCTAAACCACTCTCTCTCTCATCCGTGATTTACCTCCTGAGGGGGCATCATCAGCAAAAACATCGAAAGCATATCAGGGGCAAAAATCTTATTTTCTTTGAAGCAATGTGTTTTACACATCACTTGAAAGAGGGGCAAAATGTATACGTCTAAAAATGGTCATGATTAAGCTTGTTAATTAATTAAATATGAATTATTTAATTAATTCTCCTAAAGTCATCTACATATAAATAAATTTAATTATTTATTTATATTGTTCATTTTGTAATTCTTCTACATTAATTAAATATGAATTATTTAATTAATTCTCCTAAAGTCATCTACATATAAATAAATTTAATTATTTATTTATATTGTTCATTTTCTAATTCTTCTACATTAATTAAATATAAATTATTTAATTAATTCCCCTAAAGTCATCTACATATAAATAAATTTAATTATTTATTTATATTGTTCATTTTCTAATTCTTCTACCTTAATTAAATAAATAATTTTATTTAATTATTGACATTTCCCACATTCCTCTTAATTAAATTAAATAAATACGATTATTTATTTTAATTATCATATCATTATAAAGTTTGAATATTTGAATATTTAAATAATGGAATATTCTCTTCATCCCATAATCAAAATTAAATATTAAATATTTTATTTAATATTTTCCTCTCACTCTAAATTCATTTCTAAAACATAATTAAATATAATTTATTTAATTATGCGAGTTTCTATATCCGTCTTCACTTACAAATTAAATAAATTTATTTTATTTAATTCTAACTCATTCTAAACTCACTCTTCGAAACAACAATTTCCCTTCGGATCTCAATGACGGAAATTGAAGGAAAAGGGAAACCTTCTATCCCCCTCTCCACTTTCGAAAATCTTCCACCGTCCATTCGAACAAGCTTAATCTGGGCCGTTCATCAAATCAACCAATCGAATCCTTTCGAAAAACTCTATAAATGCCGGTGCGAATCCAAGCTTTGGTTACCTACGCATACATACAAAAACGCACGAACATACATGCAATCAACTTATGCAATCATAGCCTTTTAGCATCACAGCAATATGTTCATCTTAGCATAGCCTTGCATTTAGCATAATATGCATTTTTAAAATCTCGTTCCTCAGTTGTTCATTTTGTTGAGCTTGATCTGCTGATCTGAGAGCCATTGGAAACAACAAAACGTTGGAGTTAGAGAGAGATAAGACGATTTCGGGGAAGCTGCGGTCATAGTTTGTTCATTCTATTTTCTTTTTCAGTTTTCTTGATTTAATGTCTTATTGATATGTGTTTGAATTTCATTTAAATTGATACATTTTTCACACACACAGGTACTACGCCCGGTTATGATCAATGGTGGGAAAAATGCATTCCTTTGAGATTTACAGATCATGCCGATGTTCTTGTAGTGGGTAGAGCAGGCATTAGTGGTCGTCGAGGAGAGAGAAATCGTGTCAAGATCATTTCAGAGTAGCTTGCTAGGGATCGATAGGATGATGGACAGGGTGTACAAGGTGATCAGATGCAACAAGATTAGGGATAGGTTCTAGGTCTTTCTCCACAACCTAGAGATCGGGTGTACAATTAGTGCAGATGACGACTGCAAGAGACACTAGGATATTGTGGCAATAGGCTACAGAGGCATAGATTGTTACACTTACCACAGAGCAAGACACAACTCAACAGGAGAGAGATGGCTTTAGGACAAAGAGAGACATAGAGATTGGGCATCATCTCATGAGAGTCTACCAGCTAAGCAAGAGTAGTTGCTACAAAAGTCGACATATTACCAGAACCTATATGAGGCCTCTATTTCCAAAGCATAGCAATGTCCATGGTTTGGAGAGTTAAGTTCAGCTATAGAGGCTGTGTCTGGTGGACATTCTGTTAGACTGTCTGATCGTGATGTGCAACATGATCCTTAGAGTTCTCCTCCTCTAGTCGAGTAATGGAATATTGTACTTGATCTTTATGATGTTTTACTTTTTCAAAGACTTGAAATGTAGACATGACTTTGTGTCTGGTGGACATTCTGTTAGACTGTCTGATCGTGATGTGCAACATGATCCTTAGAGTTCTCCTCCTCTAGTCGAGTAATGGAATATTGTACTTGATCTTTATGATGTTTTACTTTTTCAAAGACTTGAAATGTAGACATGACTTTGTGTATATATTCATCGGCCTAGCTGAGGCCTCGTATATATGTATATATTTGTATTATCCTATCACACCTATTTCATTAATGGTGATGTACTATGACATTCTCCTTTTTTGATGATGATATATATGAGATATACATGCTTCAATTCAGCTTTATTATGTCTTATGTGTGTAAGAGGGGGGGACCACCATGTGCAACACCCCAGGTCACAGAGGGCCAAGACGCGAGAGGCTGCCCTAACTTACCTCAGCTAAGTGTAGTGTTAGGAAATGCAAGGCGAGAGCAATGAAGACCATGAGGCCTCTTAGTCACTCTATAGGCCCGAAATGCAGGAAGGGGCTAGGCGAGCTGGTTTTCGAGCTCAACATAGTATCTCAGAAAGCTCTTTGTCTGAGGATGAAAGCGCAGTTCCAGGAGGACAACACGACATGTTGGTGTCTCACAGGTGCATTGGTGTTCGTATAACCATAGGACCAAAAGTACAGTGTGAACTATTAGAAAAAAAGCTAGCAACCTAGCTAGTGACTTCTAAAAGAGCAAAACAACACTATGAAATATGAAAAGTACAAGCAAAGGTGATAAAGTAAATATACCAGACCTAAGGTGATGAAGATGATTTTGTAGACGAGTCTATTCGCTAGTTAGCTCCTTGAAAGCACGTACTCCTACACATATAAAGAGAGGAAAATTTTGGGTGGCTGTATAGGGGCCTGCCTCAGTCAGAACTTGTTTAGGTGTTTCTACCTCCATGGACAACCAAGAGAACAAGATAAAGAGAATAATGTAATAAAGAGCACAAAACACTACAAAATAGTAAAGTGCTAACTCAACCAAGTGATAGAGGAGAGGAGAGGGAAGCTTACCACCTCCACCAAGAGCACTCAAGGCTTCTTGGGGGAGAAAATGAGAGTACTCGAGCCTCTGCTACAATGGTGTGGTCCCAAACTTGCTCTACCGAAGTGATGGAGTGTTTCTTTGGCTGCAATGGAAAGCTTGTATGTTTCTTGAGAGCTTGAGAGTGAGTGCAAGAGTGTGAGAATGACTATTTGAATTCTTAGAGGATTGGAATGCTTGTTCAAGGAATGAATTTGAAGGAAGGATGGAGAAAAATGGCCATATTCGGGTTGGTCGGCTGAAGGGGGCATTACAACTTGACTATCAATGAGAAGTGTAATGCCTCTGTAGGTTCAACCACAAGAATCTTCCAGGGACACAAGCACACCGTGTAGATATATGTGTGCCGCAGTAGGCTTAGGTGGAATTAAGCCTTCAAACTTGGTCTTCTAAGGTGGATGAAGGAAAAAAGGGGATTTACACATGGGGTGAAAATTTACTCCTATACACTTTCCCCTCACTTTAGCGAGCAAAAATACTAATGAGTGCTCATTAAAGTAGATCAAGAAAGAGGTAAAGTTTAGAAATGTATACTTCAACCATCGAGGAAGCAGACCACGATCTGGCGAACCTGAAGGTGTAGGGAAAGTGAAGGAATCCATAGCTGCTTAGAACTATGAAGTTGGAAAAAAAAGTGTCTTACAGGCTTGGAGACCTGCAAGGAGGAAACTCCTAAGATCTCTTTCATGAAGGGAGCCTTGTAAAGTAAGTGCCTTATAAGCTCATAGACCTGCAAGGAAGGTATCCCCCAAAAACTCTAGCATGGAGGAAACCCAAAGGAAGCAGACTCCCCAGAGTCAAGAAGTGGCCAAGTAGGAAAGTAAGCAGATAGTTGCGTAGACCGTCAATGATATGGAATTCTTTCAAAGGGGTCCCTCGGGAACCCTTCAAAAGAAGAGGGGGTCCACTCAAGGGACATGCTATTTGAAAGGTGAGGTATAGTCAGGCCGCTCGCAAGCTAGACGCGACAGAAAACGGAATAGGTCTAGTCGGGCTGCCCCCAAGCTAGATGCGAAAGAATATGGAATAGGTCTAGTCAGGATACCCTCAAGCTAGACATGAAAGAATCCATTTGAGGTAAGGACTTTCAAAGGGGGTCCCTTGAGAACCCACCATGAAGAAAAAGGGGGGTCCACTCAATGGACACACAACTCGAAAGCAGATGTTTCTTTTCCAGAGCGATCCATCATCAAGGGATCCTTTCGAAAAATGTTCACTTCATCAAGGAATTCAAAAGGAAGGATGTAATCCCACGCAAGGGGAAGATTAAAGTTGTTCCTACTTTGGAGGAAGGTTTTCAAGTCCTTTCTTTACGAACCCGTGATAAAGGAAACACGTTTCGTTAGGGTTCCAAGTTGAGAATGTGATTCTGAAGAAAATTTTGTGCAGATTTTTGAGAAAAGATTCATTGGCAACGAATGATTTTTCTAAAAATTGAAATGTTAAAGAAAGGCGTTGTCACACATGAGAGGGACAACTCAAGCAAAAAAGAGAAAAAGATAAAGCAAGAGAGAGAAAACACAAATAAAGGGCACAGGGGGATCTGGTTTAGCAGGGTCAGATCTGTTTGAGCTTATATAAATAATAGGTAATTGCGGTGCAAGGTGAAAGA
Organism: Sequoia sempervirens; assembly: GCA_007258455.2. Classification (NCBI taxonomy): domain Eukaryota; kingdom Viridiplantae; phylum Streptophyta; class Pinopsida; order Cupressales; family Cupressaceae; genus Sequoia; species Sequoia sempervirens. The sequence goes on from VDFB02088880.1 coordinate 41,894, forward strand.
TCATCAATCCCAAACCAGATCAAGAAGAATGCACAGGAAGATAAAGTAAAAATAAAAAATTGGATCAACATGGAAGGGAAGCCTAAATGCTCCCAACGCTTTGCATCGTCCCCAATTTATCGAAAATCAAGTACAAACATGGAAGAATGATGATACAAATAGAAGAAGGTTTGCGACACAAAAAACACACCTGTATCCAAGCACCAATAGGGGTGACGAGGGTCATCCAAGAACACACAACATGACTATGGGGGAATACATCACAAAACACACATACACACAAGATCAAGAAAGGGGCCTCCTAACATTGATCGGCCAAGAGTTCATCTGCTTCCCAATCCAAATCTTCGTAAGGGGAAGGAGGATGATCCTGTAATGGTGGGATGTTAAGAGGAGGAGCATTCATCCCTCCTACAACAAGGGCTAAGGAAGAAGCCCCTGCAAGGTATTCTTCATTGAGCTCTTGTGGAGCTAAGGTTGGTGATTTCGTAAAGATCACTGACAAGGCCGAGACTTCATCCATGGAGTTAAACATGCACCCCATAGGAGCACCATGTCTAACTTCAGTGGACGGGATAGGCTACGTCCGAGGTTCACCACTAGGCTCACCGAATGATTCGGGAGTGGTGAAAAACTCAGGGGAAGCTGGGACTGGTTCCATCACCAAAACAAAACAAGTCAACATGAGGCCTCCTTGTTGAGAAGACAAACTCCTCTTACATCCTTTGTTGCTGGAAGGACCACACTCTACCTCCTATTTCGTCCATAGATGAGGCTAGAGGCATGAAAGAAGAGGAGGAAAAAATTGCAGCAAATACAACAAAGGTATTAACCATATCCATGGGCTTTGGGAAAGGTTATATATCTAGAACAAACATCAACAAAGGAGGCTCCACCAAGGGAGCGATTTAAACCTATACCCATTTAGGGTTAGGCATATTCGTCCTCGTAACAGAAGCTGGGAACAGTACAAGACTAGATTGGAGGGAAGTAGAAGGAAGGGAGGAAGAAGATGCTGTAGGAGGCCCTGAAGTAGGGGTGGATGTCTCTTCCTCCTTCCTTTGTGAGGCAGCCTACTTAGCCAAGAGAGTCTTCCATGGCACTTGTGCTCATATGCAAGGCGGTTTCTATGAATCTTGGAGTTAGAGGCCGAAGTTTGTGAAGGAACAGAAGGTTCCTGCTCAACCATGGGAATGTCCACCATGACTGTTTCTGGCGGAGGGACCAGTTATTGCATAGGAACAGGCTGAGGAGCAACAGGAGGAGTTGACTCGAGAGCCTCAACAACGGTTCTCTTTCCGTTCACTGCCATAGGAGCAGGAGCAGTAGGGGGCCGCAGATCGAATTCTCTTCAAGAACCTTTCTTCCTACCATATAAGTAATACCACAGTCTGAGATATTCATTAGGGAGGTCTGTGATCCTGAGCTTGGGCCTACACAAAGGTGGAATCATCGGACTCAGTGGGTAGCGGCTAGGCTAGCTCATCCAATACTCTTCCCAAGAAGGGGGAGAGGACGAGGTAGACCGGGAGGAGGTAGCCTTCTCTTTGCCTTTGCGGGAAGGCAAGGGAGTTGACGTGGACTTCTCCTTCCCTTTCTAGGAAGGGAGAGTAATTAGTGTGGGCTTCTCCTTCTCCTCTCGGGAAGAGGAGGTGACCGATTGGGGTTAGCTTTGTCTCCCCTTTACCCCCAGTTTAATACTTTACATATTTTTTGTAAAGCAGGTTCATTCTCGGAGGAAGCAGACCGACCGAGGAGCGCCAAAAGTGATCTAACAAATATTCACCACGGGACAACAAGGGCTAGTATCCAATGTCATGCACTACATGTACAACGCCTTCATGGGATAATTTTAAGAATTTGTGAATAATGGAGGTGATTCTATTCATGGAGGCAAGCTAGGGTATGCCTAGCTTCAGCCTGAACAAATCCGATTTTGGGATAACATCAAAAACTGTGTCAACAACCCTAGGTCCAACCAAGACGGACAAAGTTATCGAGCCATAAGGTTTAAGACACATACCATCGTGTGTACGAATGGTATATTTTGTTTCTTCATATTTTTCCTTTTTGTAATGAATTTAATACTAATGTTTCCTCAGTGATAACATTCACGTGGCTTGCAGGGTCTATCAAGACTCCTGTCACAATATTACCATCGACATGAGCAGGAATGTAGAGAGGCAAGGGTTTGTTGTTGAAGGGTAAATCTTGTGACGTGAATGTAATATCTGATGAACTGGGTACAGATGGAGGAGTGGAAGTCACCATGACCATGTTGACATAGGCCTTGGGTTGGGTAACATAATCAACGAGATCGATAATCATGTTAGCAGAGTGTGATGAAAATGGGTCTATGTATATTTGTAGTTCATTATTAGCTTTCACCACTGATTTGTTAGCATTTTATTTATTCCCATTGAGACGAATGGTACCATCCTTGATGGGGTCCTGTATCTCATGACACAGCTGTATACAGTGTTTGATATCATGTCCATTAACTTGAAGGTACTGAAAATAAGTGCTCCCATCATACCAATTAGGGTAAGGTTCTTTAACAGGCTTAGGACTTGGAAAAGTTATGATCTTATCCTTCAACAACTTCTATAAAATGTAAGTATAATATTCTGATAACTTTGAGAACTTCTAGTTATGTTTGAGGCCATTGTCATCAGTAGTGGCTACTACATTCATAACGGCCTTACCTTTCCTAGAGATTGATACAGTGGACTTTCCCTTAGAACGGGAGGGTGAGGAGGATCCCCTGAACTAAACAACCATCTGTTGGTACTCTCATAAGGCTGCACACAGGTGCACAAAAGAAGGGTATTTCATAAGGGAAAACTTATCTTGCCAAGGCCTTTGTAACTTCCCTATGAATACCTTATGCACATCAGAATCGGGCAGCTGATACAAGATTTGTGAAAGGAGCGCTTGGTAGCGTGCTATGAAATCAATGTTTTTTTCATTATCTCCTTTTTTACACTGGATGAGATCCAAAAAGGTCATCTTCGACCCTATGTTTGCTTGAAATTGTCTGAGAAATTGGTTTACGAGTTGATAAAATGAGAAAATAGAGTTGTCAGTCAAGGAATAGTACCACTCGAGTGTTGTGTCCTTGAGAGATTGGGGAAATAGTTTAGCCATCAACACAACGTGATAAAAGAAGTTTGTGCACAGGGCATTAAAGGAAAACACATGTGTCTGTGGATCTCCCTTACCACCGTACTTCTCAAATTTAGGTATCTCCATTCCTTGGGGGAAGGGAGTGTTTAAGATTGCAACTGAAAAATGGGCTATGTCAGAAAAAAGGGCTGGAAGCAAGGCTAGGAAGAGGCTTGGGAAAGATTCATCAACTAGCTTTGCATCTTACCCATATTCTGAAGAAGAGTGTTTAGAATAGGGTCATTAGAAGATAGAGGGCCAGAGGAACCTCCTCCAGAACCACTACCAAGGCCACCTCCAAAGCTGCCACCAGTGTGACTTCCACTAGAACCACTGCCAGAGCCATTGCTGCCAGTAGGGCCTTTGCCAAAATCACCATGACCTCCACCAGAGGCACCTCCGAGAACACCGCCTCTACTACCGAATCCTTCACTACTACCAAAGCCTCCACCACTCATCCTGCCAAAGCCTCCACTACTAGAGACAAGGAATACTGATAGAGGGGACCACATCAACCATGTAGACGGACATGGGAGGCATCGATACTCCTAACTATCATTCACACTCTTCGAAAGGAACCACTTGTGTGAAGATAAGGTTGTTCAAAGGAGCAAACGCTTTAGAAAGACCAAGGAGGCTATTCATAAGTTTTATGCCTATTCTGTCTTTACTCATCATATTCTTTAACTCACTGATGACCCGAGTGGCTCTAGCCTTCTTCAAATTTCTTTCCAAGTGATTTTCTAGGTTGCCTAGTCCCTTAGTGAGAGCAGCAACATATTCTACTAGGATTTGAATGGCCTCATACTTGTCCACCAATTATGGCGTGGGAGACCCAAGTGGAGTGAGAACATGATCAGTTTCATCAGAAAATCCCATCTCGTTCCTCGACAACTACTCCTGTGCAGCTATACTAATGGCGAAACCGGAGAAAAGGCCCGTAGAGAGATCAATTGAGACCTTTGTCCTTTCCATTGCGAGGTGTTGTATACTTCTCCTAACTATATACCTAGAAGTTGTAGACTGGGTTGTGATGCTCATAAATCTTCACAACACTCAAGCATGCAATTTTCATGAGGTACACGAGAGAGGTCTCAACACCAATGGATGAACATACATTGGTTCACGTCAGGTTCACCAAAAATGTAAGAGAGGGGGAGCACCGTGTGCAAGACCCCCGGTCATAGAGGGCCAAGATGTGAGAGGATACCCTAACTTACCTTAGCTAAGTGCAGTGTTAGGAAATGCAAGTAAGAGCAATGAGGACTGTGAGGCCTCTTAGTCACTTTGCAGGCCTAAAACATAGGAAGGGGCTAGGTGAGTTGGTTTTTGAGCTCAACATAGTATCTTGGAAAGCTCTTTGTTGAAGGATGAAAGTGAAGTTCTAGGATGACAGCACGACGCACTGGCATCTCATAGGTGCACTGGCATCTGTACGGCCAGAGGATCGAAAGTACAGTGTGAACTATTAGAAAACAAGCTAGCAACCTAGCTAGTGACTTCTAAAAGAGAAAAACAACACTATGAAATATGAAAAGTACAAGCAAAGGTGATAAATTAAATATACTAGAGCTAAGGTGATGAAGATGATTTTGTAGAAGAGTCTATTCACCAGTTAGCTCCTCGAAATCATGTACTCCTACAACAGAAATCGAGGAAAATAATGGGTGGATGAATAGGGGCTTGCCTCATTCAGACCCCGTTTAGGTGTTTCCACCTCCGTGGATAGCTAAGAGAATGAGATAAAGAGAATAATGTAATAAAGAGCACAAAAGAACTACAAAACAATAAAGTGATAACTCAACCAAGTGATAGAGGAGAGGAGAAGGAAGCTTACCACCTCCACCAAGAGCACTCAAGGCTACTTGGGGGAGAAAATGAGAGTATTTGAGCCTCTACTGCAATGGTGTGGTCCCAAACTTGCTCTATCGAAATGATGGAATGTTTCTTTGGCTGCAATGGAAAGCTTGTATGCTGATTGAGAGCTTGAGAGTAAGTGCAAGAGTGTGATAATGACTACTTGAATTCTTAGAGGATTGGAATGCTTGTTCAAGGAATGAATTTGAAGGAAGGATGGAGAAAAATAGCCATATTCGGGTCGGTTGACCGAAGGGGGTGTTACAATTTGACTCCCAATGAGAAGTGTAATGCCTCTATAGGTTCAGCTACAAGAATTTGCCAGGGATGTAAGCACACCACACAAACATTTGCATGCCACGTGGGCATCCCTGATAGAAACACCTCCACCGACGCTCAAAACAAGTGCCAAGTGTGTTGCATGCAGTGGGCTTAGGTGGAATTAAGCCTCCGAACTTGGTCTTCTAAGGTGGATGAAGGAAAAAAGGGGATTTGCACATGGGGTGAAAATTTACTCCTATTCAATGTGATGATTATGAATGATGATGTATGATGATGTATGCTTATACATGTTTCTGTTGTATGTATATAATGTGGATGGATGGATTGATCATATTTTATGACATATTATGTGTTATTATGTATATGATGGATGTTGATATATGATGGATGTGTGCCTTATACATGATACATGATGTTTTTATTGCTTTAATATCACCATGAAATGCATTGACAATATTGTGGATATAGTCCATGGATATGGTAGTAATGATTTGTGATGCAGGATGGATGTTAGTTAGAAGAAATGTTCGATTATGGATAGAAATTTGATGTTATTAGTTATTGATGATTTTTGCTTTTGCTTTGCTTGGAGACTTCCCATTTTTAACAATCCCTTTTTTTGTAGCAAACAAATACGATGCACTAGGGTATTGATAACCAAGGTGAATTTGTATCCATTGCGTGGAATTTGACTTGACATACAAAGAGTATTCTTGCTCATATCAGACATATGGAAACTTTGTTTAAAATATATGGTTGGGTGTTGCAAGAATGGAAGTAGAATGAAGTGTTGTCATTGATGTCAATCGGTCAGCTGGTTATCTACTAGTTGTTGCTGACTGTATATTTCGAGGATATTGAGAAAATTGTATTAAAAGAAGGTTGATGGTTTTGGTGCTTGTGAACTATGTTTCTCTATGTGTTGGTTGAGGTCTGGGATAATTTTTGTTGGTTTGGATTTCTCTTTGATGAAGTCTTATGGCATATGGTTCAAGAGTTGTGTTGCCACGGTTCTATTGAAGTTGGTTTTGGCATTTAGAAGTATTGAGCTTAATTGATCTATGTGTTTTACACTGGTATGGCCGACTATGTGTCAAGCACTACTTTCAAAGTTGATGAAGCATGTTGGATCTATTATCGGTCCTGGTGAAGCATGTGTTTTGGGTCACCCTCATTCTAATTCCACCCTAGGATGTTTAGCACCGACCTAATTTGAATTTGAAGGTTGGAGATAGTATAAAAATAGAATGTGCTAACAATAAAAATTGTACATAAGAAAAGAAGGAAGATAAGTGAAAGAGAAGACATGACTTTGATGCCATTCTTAAAGCATGTGAGTTAAGTGTGTGGTTGTTCAGTGTGGAGCTTAAACACCGACTTTATGGATGCAGTGAGCAGAAGGCTAACTCTATCATTCATGCAAGTTGATAAGTGATTATGGTGGAATATTCATTGCATTGGGATTGTTGTTTCTCTGTAACAAGTATTCTTTGTCTTCTTTGTATCTCTATGGCAGTGAGCCCTCCGGGTTGTAGCCCTGTGGATAGTGAGTCCGGATAGTGAGTCCTTATTTTAGGAAATGAGCCTTATCTCAGGTAGTGAGCCTTTTTGTAATTGATTTTGGTATTCTCTATAGTGTGAGTTAATCGTCACCATGGTTTTCCATGTAATTCTGGTGTTATTGTGTTTGTGCATTTGCATTTTATGGTTAATCACTTAATCAGTTTATGTGTTAGTTCTAGTATTTTATTTTAAGGTTATAATTTGTGACAACTGATTCACCCCCCTCTCAGTTTTCCTATCCAACAATTGGTATCAAAGCTTGGTTCCTTGGTGAAGATCTTAATGTTTTGAGGAAGGTCTGGGATGGCTAAGAAAATGGTCTTTGATTATCCGAGGTTTGATGGAACTAACTATGGTATTTGGAAAGTATTGATGGAAGAATATCTGGAGTATTGTGGATTTGATGTAGAGAAATCTTATAAGAAACCCTCCACTCCTCCTAAAAATGGTTTGAGTACACCTGAAGAAATTAGAGCACATGAAGCAAATAAAAAGGAAAAGTTCATCTTGAAGAATATTTTGGTAAATTCCGAGTTGATTAAGGTTCAAAATTTGAAGACAACTAAGGAAGTTTGGGATGCTTTAGAAAGAGCGCATGATGGTGATGAAAGGATAAAAGAGGCAAAATTATAGAATTTGGAAACATAGTTTGATCTTCTACATATGTCTGAAGATGAGAATGTTAAAGCCTATGTACAGAGATTGGATGAGGTAGTGACTATAATGTGATCTGCAGATGAAACCAAAACTATAAAGAAGATTCTCAGAACTCTTCCTAATGCTTACAATGAAAAGTGAGTGCTATTGAGAAAAATATAGATTACAAGACTTGTACTAAGGATTTGTTGTTAGGATTTTTGACATCTTATGAAATGAGGAAGCTGAATCTAAGAAATGGAGGAAAAACATAGACTGTTTTTCAAGCTACAAAAACTGAAGATCTGGATGAAGAGAAATTTGAAGAAATTGAGGCTAACTTTGTAAGAAGATTGAGAAAAAGCTCTGGTAAGTATGAAGGAAAATTTCCCTTTCAATGCTTTAGTTGTGGAGAAATTGGTCACTATGTTGCAAAGTGTCCGGAAAGAGCTAAAAAGAATAAACAAAGCTATGAGAAAGAAAGGAAAGGAAAGAAGATTAACAAAGCTTACTATGTTAATGAGAATGCTAGTATTTCAGATGAAGATTTAGAATATGAAGGTCTAAATGAATATGAATGATTGTTCTTGGTGATTAAAGATGAACCTACTTCTACTAATTCAAAAAGACAGTAAAAGGAAAGTCCTTCAGAGAAGGAGAAAGAGAAGGAGAAGGAGAGGAATGAAGGTATAGTTATCTCTGCCCTACATGCTAAACAAGAAAATAATTTTTTGGTAGTTGATAGTGGTTGTTCACATCACATGACTGGTGACAAGAGTAAGCTTGTGAAACTTGGAAAATATGATGGAGGTCTGGTTATGTTTGGAGATGATACTAGTTCTAAAATTTGTGGGATAGGTTCAGTAAGTTTTGATGGAAAGCATCATACTAACAATGTCTTCTATGTTAAGGGTTTAAGGAATAATTTGTTGAGCATTGGTCAAATGTGCAGAAAGGGATATGATCTTGTGTTTAAGGATGAGAAGTGTGAGATTTGGAAAGGGTCCAAAACTTTGATTGCTATAGGAAAGAAATCTGAAGGGAATATTTATCAGCTTAACGGTGCAAATGGATGATGTTTTATGACTCATATAATTACAATTGGTTATGGCATAGGAGTATGTGTCACATGAATTTTGATAACTTGGCAAGGATTAGTACTATTCAAGCTGTGAGAGACCTACCGAGAATTAAAAATCCTGTAAATTCTATCTGCAAGAATTGCTAGTTCAGGAAGCAGACAAAAAATCATTACAGATCAAGAGAACAATCTACTACTGTATTGGTGGATTTGGTTCATATAGATCTTTGTGGTCTAATGAGAGTACAAAGTATACTTGGTCAAAGGTACTTTATGCTTTTAATTGATGATTATTCTAGATATACATGGGTTACATTTTTAAGAGAAAAATCAGAAGCATTAGATAGATTCAAAGCATTCAAAGCTATGGTTGAAAATGAAGTGAATTTGAATATAAAGTGCTTGAGATCTGACATAGGTGGTGAATTCACCTCCCATAAGTTTAATATATTTTGTGAAGTGAATGGAATAAAGGGACAGTTAAATATTTCACACTGATGTGTATGTATTCAATCGAGTTCAGGAAAGAGCAAACAGTACAAAGACTCCTTATGAGCTATGACAAAAAAAAAATCTGACAATTAAATATTTCAAGGTATTCGGAAGAAAATGCTACATCAAAAGAGATGAGGAAACATTGGGAAATTTTGATGCAAGAAGTGATGAAGGAATATTTCTTCGTTACTCTACTAAAAGAAAGGTATATAGATATTTCAACAAAAGATTGAGGAATATTGTGGAGAGCTCGAATGTGAAGGTTGATGAAATAATGAAGAATTCTATTGATATTGATGGATATGTGTCTGATGAACATGACTGTGTGGGAATAGAAGAAATTATGGAAGAATAGGATAGAGATGACCAGAAAGAGCAAAATGAAAAAGAGGATGATGCTCTGGTAATGTCCCCTAGAACATTGAAATATGTACAGAGGAATCGTTCAGAAAGCCAGATTATTGGAGATAAGACAATAGGTGTGTTGACTAGAAGCAAAGCTGCTGCTAAAGAAAATTTGTGCTTGTTCTCTGAAATTGAGCTGAAGTCAGTTAGTGAAGCCTGTGAGGATGAACATTGGAAGGAAGCAATGAAAGAAGAACTTTTGTAGATTGAAAGAGTCAAACTTGGGAATTGGTCCCAAGATTAGAAGACAAAAATATCATTGGATCAAAATGGATATTCAGAAACAAGCTAAATGAGAGTGGGAAAGTTGTCAGAAACAAAGAAAGGCTTGCGTGTAAAGGCTACTCACAAGTGAAAGGTATAGATTTTCTAGAGACTTTTTCCCTGATAGAAAGAATGGAAGCTATAAGGATGTTCTTGGCATTAACTGCTTATAAATATTTCAAAGTCTATTAGATGGATGTCAAGTCAACATTTTTGAATGGTGAATTAGATGAAGAGGTCTACATGGAACAACCAGAAGGATTTTAGTTAACAGATCAACCGAATATGGTGTGTAGATTGAAGAAAGCCTTATATGGACTGAAGCAAGCTCCTAGAACCTGGTATGCAAGGTTAGATAAGTACTTGAATCAACAAGGATTTAACAAAGGTACGACAAATAATAATTTGTATTTCAAGACTGAAAATGGAAAAATCTTGATTGTAGTTGTATATGTTGATGACATTATCTTTGGAGGAAATGAAAAGATGTGAAAGATGTTTGTGGAAGAAATGCAGAAATAATTTGAAATGTCTATGTTTGGTGAGATGAATTTCTTTCTTGGGCTATAGATTAATCAAATAGATAAAGGAATCTTCATTTGACAATCTAAGTATGTGAGAGAAATTTTGAGAAAATTTGGGATGGACAGTTCCAAACCGGTAAGTACTTATATGGTGACTAGATGCAAGTTGGGAAAAGATGATGATTCACCTAAGAATGATCAAAGCAAGTATAGATCTATGATTGGTGGAATACGGTATTTGACTGCTACTAGACCAGATATTATGCATGCGATTTGTCTTGTAGCTAGATTTAAAGAAGATCCAAAGGAAACACATGGTATTGTAGTTAAAAGAATATTCAGATATTTGAAAGGCACTCTGGATTATGGATTATGGTATCCTAAAGATATTGATTTTACACTCAATGCTCATATAGATGCAGATTGGGCTGGAATTATAAATGACAGAAAGAGTACTAGCACAGTGGTACATTCTTTCTTGGATGTAGATTGGTGGCATGGTTGAGTGAAAAGAAAGATTCAGTCTCTTTGTCTACTATTGAAGCTAAGTATATTGTTGTTGCATCGTGTTGTACACAAGTTTTATGGATGAAACAAACATTGAAAGATATCACAATGCTACATGATGATCCTATTTCTATCTTCTATGATAACACAAGTGCAATTAAAATTTTGAAGAATCCTGTGATGCACTCGAGAACGAAACATATATCTATCAGGTATCATTTCTTAAGAGAGAAGGTCATGGAGAATGAAGCCAAGCTTGAGTATGTTTTGACAAAAGATCAAATTGCAGATATATTTACAAAGGCTCTTCCTAAAGATACTTTTGAGTATCCCTGGGATAAGCTAGGGGTTATTGCCCCTCCTTTTAGAAACTAAGATGCATTTGGAGATGCATCAGTCTGGTGGATTCATACTTCTATCTCTTTGGGTTGATGTTTTTGGTGGCTACCCTCAGGGGGAGCAGGCATATTTTCTAAGTGTTGTCATTATGAGTATTCTATTTTCATGTCAAAGGAAGTTTCAATGGACATATTTGTTTCTTTTTTCATTGATGTCAAAGGGGGAGAGAAAGCAAGTGAAAAATAAAAGAAAGTTAATATGAGAGAGAAAGAAAGGGAGAAGTAGAAGAAAAAATATTGAGAAGTATTTTCAAAACAGGTATGGTTTCTTTGATGGTTTTTCAGATCATGTGTTACCATCAATGAAAAAGGGGGATATTTTTGCAAGAATGGAAGTAGAATGAAGTGTTGTCATTGATGTCAACCGGTCAGCTAGTTATCTACTAGTTGTTGACTGTATATGTCGAGGATATTAAGAGAATTGTATTAAAAGAAGGTTGATGGTTCCGGTGCTTGTGAGCTATGTTTATTTGTGTGTTGGTTGAGGTCCATGATAATTGTTTCTAGTCTAGATTTATCTTTGATGAAGTCTTATGGCATATGGTTCAAGAGTTGTGTTGCCCTGGTTCTATTGAAGTTGGTTTTGGCATTTGGAAGTATTGAGCTTAATTGATCTATGTGTTTTACATTGGTATGGCCGACCGTGTGTCAAGAACTACTTTTGAAGTTGATGAAGAGTGTTGGATCTATTATGGGTCTCGGTGAAGCATGTGTTTTGGGTCACCCTCATTCTAATTCCACCCTAGGATGTTTGGCACCGACCTAATTTGAATTTGAAGGTTGGAGATAGTATAAATACAGAATGTGCTAACAATGAAAATTGTACATAAGAAAAGAAGGAAGATAAGTGAAAGAGTAGATGTGAATTTGATGCTATTCTTAAAGCATGTGAGTTAAGTGTGTGGTTGTTCAGTGTAGAGTTTAAACACTAAGTTTCTATATGTAGTGAGCAGAAGGCTAACTCTATCATTCATGCAAGTTGATAAGTGATTGTGGTGGAATCTTCATTGCATTGGGATTGTTGTCTCTCTGTAACAAGTCTTCTTTTTCTTCTTTGTATCTCTATGGCAGTGAGCCCTTCGGTTTGTAGCCCTGTGGACAGTGAGTCCTTATTTTAGGCAGTGAGCCTTATCTCAGGCAGCGAGCCTTTTTGTAATCAATTTTGATATTCTCTATAGTGTGAGTTAATCCTCACCATGGTTTTTCCATTGTTGATCATGTCTATCGTAGGAACAAATCCATTAAGAAATATCTTAGGATGTTGTTGGTGAATTGTCAAAAGATAGGTATTTAATACTTTGGATTTGTCTTAGTCTGTTTGTAATAAAATCTTTGTGATTGTTTACTTGAAAGTTCTAGCTTTTGATGTTTGTTCTATTTGTTTGTTTGTTTTGTTAAAGGGTGAATGTGACGATTTGTTTATTATGGACAAATAGGTGACATAGGACTTAATTTATTTTTCCATAGATGAAATGATGGTTGAACTTTAGTAAATTATTCCCTACAATTAAAGCAATGGTGTGTACTAGATGAGAAAGAGTACAAAACTCAAGATCATGATTTGTAAATCTAAGTTAATTAAATTATATGTTATTCTCAATAATTAAACTAGACAATACTTATTATTTACAAGTCTTGTCACTAGGTTAATAGTCATATTATTAAATTCATAATCTATATGTCCTTAACATCATTTTTAATAATGGAATGAAAAGGACATTATAACATCCAAGTGAGTATACTTTCCAGAGGAATTTTATATACCAAACTATAGAGAAAATAGATAAATTGATTAATCAAGATACAACTAAAACAATTAAATGACTGTTTGAGATGAACACAATTAATTAATTTAACTAATTGATATATAGCTTGAATAAAATTGACATATCACAAAATAATATATTCTTGACATTTCAAAAAAATCAAAATTCAAGTATGCAAATTGATGGCAATGCCATGGAAATTTTATGCTAAGACTAATAAGTACTTAGTTTAGAAACCTATGTAAAAATCTAGTTCTAAGCAAGAAATGTCAACTAAAGAATGTGAGACTGATAATTAATCATTCTTTTGTTTTAACCTTTTTAAATTACCAATTCTTCTCAACAAATGAAATATTTAAATAGTTCATTCCTTAAAACATATATAATACACACTACATTAAGTAATTAAACATAAATAGAAATAAAAAAATGAAGGGTAGTTAGGTTCCCATTCCCCCTTGTCCTAAAAATTCAAAAAAAAAAAAAAACCTGAAATAAAGTGAATCTATCCCTACAAACTCTTAAGTTGGGGAGGGGACTAAAAGTTTTCCCATGACTTTAATTTACACACATAAAATGTTGACCTCTACTCTTCCCTCCTACCACTGCAATTTTTGAGTATTAAATTTGATTTATTCATTTGACTAACACTTAAAAGCACAAATCTGTTAAACATGTCATAACACTCTAGTATATGTAAGTCAACTGAAAGAAGGTGTTTATCTCTAATATTTATGTGTCCCTCAAGGGCTAATCATTCCAATGGCGAAGTCGAGAGCTTGGGTGCAACAATGAGGTGAAACATAAAAATAAAAATAAATACATATAAAAAAGGTTTTAAACAACCTCACGAAAATTGGCATAAAATTCTCATTTATGAACCAAATTTGATGATTGAAATTGTGTTGGAAAGAGGAATAATAGGAGATGAAAACAAAACAATTATTTAGAAAAATGTTTTGAAATGCAAAAGATGTTAACAGATGAAGTGAGGTGTTTTAGCAGCTACACAAACACACATATAGGAGATGAAACCATAAATTATTTAGAATTTTTTTGAAGTGCAAAAGGTGTTAATAGATGAAGTGAGGCATTTTAGCAGCTATATATATATATATATATATATATATATATATATATATATATATATATATATATATATATATATATATATATATATATATATATATGAAGATAAGCAAGATGTCTTCACTAGAGAACAAAGAAATGCTAAAATAGTATAAATATTTGGCTAATCAATCACTAAATAAGCATAATAATTGTTATTGACTCAATCGTTCAACAATTAAAAATAGATCATATATTTTAAAACTCTCAAAATACATTTAAAGCAAATTTGTGTAAATTTGAGATAAGAAATCATTGATCATCATTTTATGCAAGTCTTTTCAGATGCAACAAATTTTTTATATTAGAAATTGGACTACAAATCTTGAAACCTATTTTTAAAAATTGCTATTATCTTTCTTTTACGTGGGCATGACACTAAAATGATCACTCTAAATAGTTGGCTTGCACCTGCATCCCCCCAAAGAAAATATAGATTGGTTTGGGATCTTGGTATTCAGTTTGGCTTGCAGATGTGGATTGTTTGAGGGTAAGCAATCTTCGGGATGAGACGAATTGTAATGTCCCCAATTTTTGAGTTAGCTTAAATTAATTAATTAATTTAATGTTGTCAAAAAGGTTGAAATATTAAGACAACTTAAATTAATTAATTGGAGCAAAAATAGCTTAAGATTAGAAAATTTAAATAAATGAAATAAAGTTACTTTTGATTTTCAAAAAAAAAATTCAAATTAAAAGTCAAATGAGAGAAGAGGAGAAGGAAAGCAGTCACAGGAGTTACAAGGAGGAGGTGAATAAGAAAATGGAGGAGCTCATTATTTGTAGGTTGGTTTTGGAATTTTGGTAACATGATTTGGTTGGAGATTTTCTAGAACTTTGTGAGGACAAAATTCTCTTCTCACAGAGAATATCATCTTCAGTGTTGGAAAATACACCCAGGATGGTGGTTGACAGTCTCATTTCAGAGGCTATGCAGGAACTTCATTGCGGAAAATTTGATATTTTTCTCAATTGTAGTTGCAGTCAAGGTTTGTAAAAGGTGTAGTTGAATTACAGGTGTAGATGTCTTTACATTTCCTAAGATTTGTTAAGTTTTGGAAGTTGATGTATGTAATTGCAAAATATCTGATTAAATTTTTAAATGTATAGCCACTTGTATTTTTGAAGTATCTCAACTTGGAATAACAAGAAACTCTATTTCTTGGCAATGTTTGAAGAATAATTGCTGGCAATGTTTTGAAAACAAATCGGTGTCTTGATTAGCAGCAAGCGTTTTCAGATATCTTCGGACATTTGTATATTTTAAAAAGTTCACATATTAAGAATTGGCCCAGCTATTAGTAGATTGGTAGTGAACGACATAGTAAGAACATAGGAAAGGATTCGAACTCTACAGAGACTTTTAAAATGTACACCTGAGCCCAAAAGGGAGTCATTTTCTTAGAAGATTTCATCCATCTACACAACACATCACTGAGAAAAAAAGGAAAACTTTGATAAATTGCGAAAAGAATTAAGGAATCACACTTGTAATGGTGATTTGCGAGAATACAAGGGAAGCTTAAACAATCATCACTGGAGGGAATATATTATTATTTGGAGGCCATCGATCAAATTAAAAGAAATCAATGCTGGAATAAAGAAATTGGTAATGAAAGGATTATTGGGCATTCTAAAAACTCAAGAAAATGTCATGTAACATTTGGAGACTCCAAGGGAACATTCATTATATATTTATATATATATATATATATAGATTCTTAATTATTCATTTTCCTTTAGTCGCCAAATATAGAAAGAGCACTAGTAGTTGAGGAGTCGCATGATATTGGGAGGAGGCGCCAGGAAATGAAATTGAAGACTCCAAACTATGACGTGATGCAGTCATTCTGATAGTTATTCCACAAGATATTAGAGGCTCGAATAGCAATCAAGGAAATAAGAATTCATGTTCAAAGGAAAGGTCACGTATCCATACAACCACCTGTTGTAATGTGTGTCAATTCAAGAAAGAGACACCAAGACTTGTTTTTTCGGGCTTATAAAATACTGAAGAAGGAAAGACGTGGCTATAGAGGAGGGACGTTGTAGTATTCAAGATTTGTTGGAAAATTTAATAAATGTATCTACCTTTAGAAAGTTTGTGGGCCTTATAGTTGAGATTCCATCTAATGCTGCAGAGTTGTGAAGAGTTGGAAATACAATGGTTGACTGAAGCTACTGAGATGGTTTAGTCCTGAGAAGATTGTGAATTCTAGTTCAGTATATAGCGGTGAGGCTTTGTTATGCATTGAAGTCAGGACATTCAAATTGTATAGAACATCCAAAAATCTGAAGGTGGGAAGTTGGGATGGATTCTCCACGTCAGAGAAGATTGAAATTTGTATTCATTATGAATAAAAATAAAAATATGTATATGTTGTTCATTGAAGTATGTATCCATTAAGTTTATATCTGCAGTTATTTGTTGTGGTGTGTTGACTGCAATGACCAAGTCTGTTATCCTGGTTAATGAACTGAAAACTAGAAATGACTTTCTTGAAAACAAATTGTGGAAATTTAATTGAATGAATGAATGGTACAAACTATTGTAGAGTCACTATTGTTTACGTCAGAATAGTGTTTTGAGAAACTGTTTGACGAAATGTCAAATAAAAGTTTATTGCAAATTGTCATGATGGAGCTAGGACTTTTTTTTATTTTCTGAGTTTTTATGATTTTTTTTTTTTTTTTAGGGGGACTAACTTAGGGCTTTGAGGGCTCATCAAAGATGAGCCTTGCTTACATTGTACACACAAAGGCTTGTAGTTCACTTGGTTTGGGAAGAACTTGTTTTTGATCTTTTCTCTTTTTCAAATGTTTTTGGATTTTGAATCTTTTGATTGAGTTGAAAGAAAACATAATAAATACCTAAGGGGACTGAGCTAAGGCCTTGGGGGTTGATCAAAGATAAGCATTCCTTATGTTGTACACACAAAGACCATGCAGTTCGACCAATTGACTCAAAGAATAATTGTTTTGGGATTCAAATAACATTGATAACTTGGATTGATATTCCATTTTTGTTTCTAGAGGATATATTGTGGGAAATCTAATTGAACTAGCCGTGAGGTTCAAGAAAATGTTGATATCTTAGAATTGTTGAGTGAAGGAATAATCCAAATTTGTTTTAATTTTTGTTGTTTTTCAGATGTTTTTGATTTTCATTGCTTTCTAGATGTTTTTGGTTTTCAAAAGTTTTGACCATGATGGGATGCACAAGGATCTAACCCTTGACCAGTTTTGAGAAGTTTCCCTCAGTTTGAGACAAGACTACTTTCCTAAATCAGTAACGAGCCATGGTTGGATACATGCTTTATTGTGGGATGAATGAGTGGATGCTTTAGATAGTACCGATAGATAACGATGCAAGTATTATTCAAACATAGCACCTATTTGTCAAATTTTCACTACGTTACCTATTCTAGAAGCGCCACAAAGTGGTTTTCACTTAAAGAACGTTTTATTTCTATTTACTCTTTTTCTTGCTTTTTGATTTTTTTGGATTTTTATCCTTTTGCCTGGGGTATTTTGATATGTTTCAAGTATAGAACTTCTTGAGGTGGTTGTTGTTTAGCGGTTTGGCCAAGGGTTTTTCTTCAAGAGTAGCCAACTGGTAAGCTCCAGAACCATAACTTGTGATTATGAATGGACCTAACTAGTTGGGTTCAAACTTACCTTTGCCATCTTGATTCAGTTGTACCTTCTAATTCTCTTTGAGTACCAAGTCACCAACTTGAAAGTTTCTATCCTTGATCCTTTTGTCATAGCTTCGTTTGAGTCGATTTTGATAAACCTAAAGATGGTTTAATGCGCTCAAATGCCTTTCATCTAGAAATTCCAACCCATTTAATCTGGATACCTGATACTATTTATTGCTAACCATGCCTTTTACTGAGATTCGCAATGGGGCGATTTCAACTTCGATAGGTAAGACAACTTTTGATCCATAGACCAAAGAGAAAGGTGTGGCACCAGTAGGTGTTCAGATACTGGTTTGATAAGTACATAGGGTTGGGTTTAGTTGCAAATTCCAATCACGACCGACATCATTAAGAATATTCTTTAGTATCCTCAGTATGGTTTTGTTAGATCCTTCAGCCTGACTATTTCCTTGAGGGTAGTAGGGTGTAGAGAATCTGTTTTGGATAGAGAATTCAGAAAAAAGTTCTAGGACGTGTCTTGATTTTTGGACGGGGTTCCATTTTATATTACGATTGTTTAGGGAATTACATATCTACAAATCAGATAATTTAGAATGAATTTTGATATCTATTTTCTAGTGATGTACAGATCAATGGAATTGCTTCTATCCATTCGGTGAAATACTCTGTTGCAGTAATAATAAAAATATGCCTGCTAGAGGAAGTAGGAGAAATCTTACCAACCAAGTCTTATCCCCATTGTGAGAAAGGCCATGGTGTTGTGATGGGTCTCAAATCTTGTGTTGGTGCGTGAACGAGGTCACTATGCTATTGGCATTGACGGTACTTTCAAGAATACTGAATACAATCTTGTTCCATGGAAGGCCAATAGTACCCTGTTCTCAACAACTTTTGGAATAGGTTAGGTCCATTAGAGTGGGACCCACAAAAACCTTCGTGTACCTCTTGTAAGGTCATTTGTACTTCTTTTGCGTTAATACATTGGAGTAACATACCATGATCCAAACTTCAATGATATAGAGTATGTCCTAGGATCATGAATCGAGAAGTCCTACAAGTAAAGGTCTTCTTTTGGGTGGGTGTTAGGTCAAGTGGTATGATACCATGATGGATGTAATCAAATGTGTCTCGGTAGCATGGGGAGTTAGGGCCAATGACAACACACACTAGTTTCGATTCTAGGATGGTGAATGCTAGTACGAGCAGTTTCTCTACAAGGAACTCATACTTGGGAATGTTATGCAACATATCAAGAAGCGAACCTATTGTTTCCATGGCTTCATCTTCTCTGTTGTTAATCCTAGGAATCTATTCAAATGTTATTGTGACAAAATACTCATTGAAGTTATCCACCATCCTTTTATGCGGCATCATCTTTTTGTCTTTTATTTGGTACTCATCATTCACTTGTCTGATCACCAATTGAAAATGTCCAAAGACTTGTAGTTCTTTTATCCTCCATTGAATAGCCATCTTGAGCCCTGTGATTAGAGCTTCATACTTTGAGATATTGTTTGTGCAGGGGAAAGAAATTTTGTATGTCTTGGGTATACTATCTCCCTGTGGTATGAGAAATAAAATACCTACTCTAGAGCCATGTTGAGTGTGGGACCCATCAAAGTATAAGGTCCAATGGCTTGTCTATTCTATCAGCAATATACTCTCATCTAGGAAGTCTACTGTGAGAGGCTTGTGATCCTCCATCGATGCCTCTTCTAGCTGGTTTGCTATGATTTGTCCCTTGATGGCTCATGTATCCATATACTCTATGTCAAACTCACTCAGAATCATTACCCATTTAGCAATTCTACTTGTTAAGGCTGATTTTTCTAGTAGGTATTTTAGTGGGTCTACCTTTGAAATCAACTTTACTTGTCTGTTAAGATATAGCATCTCAACTTTTGCATCGTAAATACGACTGAGAGACATGCTCTTTCTATGGGTGAGTAGTTCAATTTGTAGCCCACCAATGTTTGGCTGATGTAGTAGACTACTCTTTTTTTATTAATATCATCTAGCTGTGCTAAGAGAGCTCCCAACGCTGCTTGTGTTGTAGACACATAGAGTATCATTTCTTTGTCTGGAATAGGTGGCATGAGTATAGGATGAGTGAGTAGGTACTCCTTGATGTGCTAGAATGCTTGGTCACATCTCCCATCCCACTTGAATGTGATGTCCTTGTGTAGGAGATGGGTGAATGGGTGGCATTTGTCTTCTAGTTGTGTGATAAATCACCTGATGGATTGTAGATTCCCTTGTAAAATTCTTAGTTATTTTAGTCTTTAGTGGAGGAATTTCTAATATGGCCTTCACTTTCACAGGATCTACTTCAATTCCCCTTCTTAACACTATGTACCCTAATAGCTTTCCAGATATTACTCTAAAGACACACTTTTTTGGGTTGAGCCTTAGGTTATACTGTTCTAACCTATCAAGCACCTTTGCAAGATTGGTTAAGTGATCTTCCCTTTTCACAAATTTTTCTAGGATATCATCCACATAGTCTTTCATGATGGTATGTAGCATATCATGGAAGATGGTCATCATTGCTCTTTGATATGTTGCTCCTACGTTCTTTAGACCAGATGGCATTACATTCCAGCAAAAGGTCCCCCAGGCACAAGTAAATGTCGTTTTGTGTTGATCATCAGGGGATATTTTTATCTGATTATACCTAGAGAAACCATCCATTAATTATAGCATCTCATGCCCTACTATTAGATCCACTATCATGTCAATACTTGGAAGCAGGAAGTCATCCTTTGGGAAGGATTTGTTCAGGTCTCGGAAGTCTGTGTAGATCCTCATTCCCCTAGTGGGCTTTGACACTAGTACTAGATTGTAAATCCATTCTGGATAATCAACGAGTCTGATAAAACCCACATCTAGTAATTTCTTTAGTCTACGTTTACCAACAGTGTTATTTGAGGATGCATTTTTCTTAGTTTCTTCTTAATAGGTTTTGCTTCAGGGACTGCAACCAAATGATGTACAAATAATGTTGGATCTAGTCCAGGCATGTCAGCATAGGTCTAGACAAAGTTTATCTTTCTATCGTTGATGAATGCTATGAATTTTTCTTTCTCTTCAGGATCAAGTGACACCGTATGGTATGTGATTTGTGGGTTCTCTACTATGCCAACATTTATGGATTATGCTTCTTCTACTAGGAGCATTAAGTTTTCTTGATATTTAGATATGGGGAGATTGAACCCTCCATCTTTTAGTGCATTGGTGAGGTTTTTACCTTCAAATTCGTCCTTTATTTTCTTCTTTTTAGGATCTGATAGAGCCACATTGTGGTTTTCTCTAGGCGATCTCGTTTTTCTCTTTATATTATCTTTTTCATTTTTGTGACTAGAAGATATAATCTCCCCACCGAAGTACGCATCCTGTTTGAGTTCCATGATGAACCTTGCTTTGTTCAATCTCCTGTTGGTACGTCAGTTTGAAGTCCCATAAACTCAAAAATGCTTCATCATTTCAAAATTGATCCAGAACAGGTGTATGTTGTTGTTGGTCCCAATCTATCAATTAAGGGTAGTAGAGGGGTAGGCAATCATCATTTTCCATAAATCTTACAGAGCTTGTTGAGATGGTTAATATGGCTTTGACATCATTTTCCCATTGGGTTTCTAGGTCATCATCACTTGAGGTGACAAAGGAAGGAGAATCCCATTTATACTTGTTAGAGTCTATTCCGGAATAATAAGTCATTGGAAATAGTTTCGATAGGTCGGGTAAGGACTGTACTAATACTAAATATTTCAAACAAGTCCTTGATGGGTAAATCGTTGTCTATACGATGGTATGTATCCAATGTCTTAACACTAGTAGATGGTGCTTGTTTCTTAAAAGAGTACGTCTAGTTTTTGGAGTAACTACGTCTTTTGAATCATAACCTAGTCCCATACTTTTCTTTCTCTGTTCCACTATGATAGGCTCCCATCTTCCCTGTTTGTGTAGTCCAAGGTGTCCTATTCCACTGTATCCCATTTGTTTAGCTAACTGACAGCCTTTACTACCAGGGCCAATTAGAAGGGTTTATGGCTATTCTAGCGCCTTTTGGTCCTCTTTGTAGATCATTGATGACAAATCTTCTTTAAATATCTCTTCATCCTTCATATCTCCCCGCTAGGTGAGTTTGACTATTAGTTGTACTATTTGAACATATTTGACCTCCTTCAGGCCTCCATAAACCTTGGGTTTTGGTGGAAGCATGCCAATTCAAAATGATTGGTTGAAGTGATAATTCCCATTACCCCTGTCAAATACTTGAACCTTGGTTTCTATTTTTGGTTTCTCACTTGATGCTAGTTTGATTGAGGTTGATGGTAGTGTGGAAGGGTCTACATATGAGAATGAATGAAAGGATATGTCATTGTTGGGTATATGTTGTATTTTATTATACTTCTCCTCCATTTTTTCACAAAAGTGAAAGGGCTTAGGATCAACATATAATGTCACCTCATTTCCTTCGTGAGGAAACTTTAGACATTGTTGAAAGGTTGAAGGAACAACTTGTAATGCATGAATCCAAGGGCATCCTAGAAGGAGTTTATAAGGTAACTCAAGGTCAAGTACCTGACATGTGGTTTCTATGGTGGATGGTCCTATCTACACTGGTAGCCTGACTGTTCCTCCTGAATTCCTTTCAAGGTCATCATAGGCCCTTATAGTAATGCTCTTTTCTTTATCTATCACATCGTAAGAATACCCCAGCTATTTCATGAATTTCAAGGTACAGATGTTTAGACTTGCACCATTATCTATCAACACTTGTTTGACCATGTTTTTGTGGACACCAACCTCTATGTAGAGGGCTTGGTTGTGGAATGAATTTTTTGGAAGTTCTCTCTCAGAAAATACTAAATGGTGATTGGTGGTGATTTTTCCAACCATGGCTTGGAACTGATCCGGATCGAGATTGTCAGGGACTGATTCTTTTTCTAGTATCTCCCTATGTGCGGGTGATATTTTTAGTAGTTCCAAGATTCAGATCAAGGAAGGAGTTTTCTTTAGTTGTTCCACAATACTGTAGTCATTTGATGACTTAGTTGTGGGCTTAGGTGGGGCTCCTTATATTGTAACTCTCCCTCGATGGGTAGTTACATTACAGTTATTGTCTCTACCCTGTATAGTCACTACATCCACCCTAGTGTCATCTACTTGAGAGAGGGTACCTACAACTATGTCACCATAAGTGTAGTTAGCATTGTGATAGTCTTCATCCTTTCCTTTGTCATTCTTTTTAGCATGGTTTGGAATTGGATTTGTGTATATTTGGAGGTATTTTTTCCAGGATGATGTTCAACATCCACTTCTCCTTTGTCTATCAAGTCTTGTATGATGTGTTTGATTCTCATGCAGTTGTTTGTGGTATATCCTTTGATTTTATGAAACTCGCATAAATCCTTCTCATTGTACCATGGTGTTTAATTTGAAGCTTGGTTCCCCATAGTTTGGGTGATCATTAAAATTGATGAGGTTTTGTTGCCCTAGCTTACGTATGACTGTCTCAAGTGACTCTCCTAATACATTGAACTTCCTTCTTGGTTGATTGTATTGCCCCTGCTACCCTCCCCGATTTGTCTACTGGTTGACTGCTTGATTATTTTGGGGATAGGTAAGTTGGTTGTTTTGTGCATTATTAGGAGTATATCTTGTTTGTGGCACTTGAGGTTTATTTTGAGTCACATTAGGATTTTGTATGTT
>VDFB02088881.1:0-38504 GCA_007258455.2 Sequoia sempervirens
TTGTGGAAATCAAAAAGGTTATTTTTATTGTACCATAGTGGTTTTACCAAGGGCTCTTGATAGTTATCATAGGTAGGATCTATGATGAGTTTTTCCTCCACTAGTCTCTTCATGATAGACTCATCCAATTCCCCAAGGGGTGTGCACTTCCGTTTTGTAGAATCTTTGTTTCGCTAAGGCGGTCTGCCTTGATTGTCCACATTGTTGACTATTTGGTTGTTCAGCTACTGTGTGACAATGTTGGCTTTTTGATTGTTTTGATTGTTGGTTTGAGATTGTTATTGGGGTGTTGGTGTGTTTTGTCGAGGTGCGTTGATGACAACTTTGGCATCGACAACACCATCGTTGGTAACATTTTTGTTCTTTGGCCATGTACATGATTTGTCATTATAACTGGTGGATGGGAGGCTTTCTTGATAAGGAGTTCCCCCTTGTGAGATGAGGGCTCATTCGATATTGAGCACCTTAGGGATCAATTGATCATAGGTTGTGATGCATGGCATCTTGAGATGGAAGGACAAGAGTCTGTCAAGATTCACAATGATGGTACACACTTGTTGTTCCTTAGGCATGGCCCACTTGCCTCTATTGGCCTTTGATCGCCATCATTGCAAGAATGAAGAAAATGTTTCTCCCATGGATTGTTTCATAGCCAATAGTTCTTCAAGGCTCACATCCATAGCAATGTTGAAGGCATAGTTTTGGATGAATGCATCCATAATTTCTGGAATTTTTTGATTCCTAAGAGATGGGAGAACTAGTTAATGGCAGGACCTACCAAGCTTCGAGGGAATAGTGACATCAAGTAAGTTTCATCATAGGCGACTTCCATATAGTGTACTTGAAACTCCCTGATGTGATCTTCAGGGTTTCTGATCCCACGATATTTATCAAATTTTGGGATCTCAAATCCCTTTGGGAATGGTTTCATGATAATGCTCATGTTGAACGGGTAGGGGCATAAGTTATTTTGTGGCTTAGTAGTTTTCCCTAATTGAAGATTGAGCACTTGTTGTGAAAGGAATTTGATTTGTGTTGATACATCGTCTTACGAATTAGGGGGTGGGATGAAGGTGTTCTGAGATGGTTTGGTCGTTGGAGGGATGGGTGGGTTGATTGGTGTGCTAGTGGATGGTGTTTGCACACTCTGTCGTTCCATGTATGATTGTAACTACTATTGTAGCAACAACGCTTGTTGTTGTTCTTGCTATTGTTGCACTAATAACACCTATTATTGAGCTTGTTGTTGAGCCACCAATGCTAGTTGTTGGGCCTGTAATTGGGTTGCTTCTTGTTGCTCTTGGTATTGCTTCAACACTTGTTGATACGCTTGTTGCTGGGTTGCTTGCTACTGTGCGAGATATTGTGCTTGCGCTTGCGCTTGTGCTTGTTGAGAAACTTGGGTGGCTTGAGCAGCTTGTTGAGCTTCTTATTGTTGTAACAATGTTTGGGCTTGTGCCTAGGCAACTTGTTGCGCTTGTTGAGCTTGTTGTTGTTGTAACAGCGCTTGGGCTTGTTGTCTGGCTTGAGCGGCTTGAGCGACTTGCGTTGCTTGTGCTTGTTGACTTTGGTATTGTTGTACTGCATTTTGGTAGCCCTGTTGAGCTTTCAACACTATGTTGTATTGACCTGGATTTGGTAGTGGTGGTGGATTTGGAATGTTAGATGTAGTGGTGAGTGGTTGAGATATATTTTGAGTGATCGTGGTGGTGAGTGGTTGAAATGTGATTGTGGTGGTTGGTGTGATTGAGGTGGTGGGTCCTTGGGAGATCGTGTTTTGATTTGTTGGGATAGATGTTGTTGCTGGGATGGATACCATCTGTTGTTGCGATATCAATGGTATATTTAGTGGATTTGATGTAATGATTTGATTGGTGATTTTTGAATTGCCTTGGATGGATTGATTTGTATTAGGTAAAGGGGGAAGCCCTAAAACAAGAAATGATGTTGATGTTGGTAGTGGAGGTAATGGTGGTGGAGGTGGGATAGTTCTTGGAAGTAATGGAAGTGGTGGAAGACTTCCTTGAATGAGTGATGATGAGGCCCTAAAGAGCCCGCCTTGTTCAAATGGTCCCGCTTGTACCAATGGGAGTGAAACTTGTGGGTCAAGAGCATATGCTGGTGTTGTGTGAAAAGATGTGTCGTAGGTGTCATGGAATGTGAATGGGACATATTAGTGGAGGGGATTTTGGGGGACGGTACTTGATGTACCTATGATGGTATTGGCATCCAAATTCTAACTATTGACAAGGGGATGTTTTTGAAGGGTGTGGAGTAACAAACTCCCCTTGTGAACAATAGCTTGTGTGGTGGAAATGGACGATGTGGATTGCATAATGGGTTGGATGATGCTCTGAGTGGGCGAGGTGAATGGTACAAGCGGCATAAAAGGATTCTCCACAATAGTGCTCACATCAAAATCGGAAGGAAGTTTAGCTCCTTCCTTTGCCAATTCAAGCATGTATTGGGAAGGGTTTAGTCTTAACATGGCTTTGACAAGTTTATGGGGGCATGTGCAGGATCATGATGGGCCAAAAAGTGGCAATATGATGGGTATGTGGCTGACGACTTTTCTTTTACCCAAAATTGATGAAACGAAAAGGGTTTTTAAAGGAAATTCTTAGCTTTCCACCAATATAAATTATGCTTTACTTTGAATTTAATAAGTAATTATTATTCATTTTCTATTCAAATTACAACTAAAGTCCTAATTGATAGGCTGATTGAAAAACATCTATAGCTTTCAAACAGTATCACATTTTTTGAATCCAAAACATGTGTCACATTCTAATCCTTTGCATACTATAGGATTAAAAAAAGAAAAATTGAATTTCATGAAGTTTTGACCAAGTTAAGGTGGTCAGACATACGAGTTTTTTATATTTTTTAAAATTTGTAATAAAAAAATTCAGAGAAGTGGTATTTACTTGGAAAAATTTACAAAAATATGCATCACATCGGGACATGAGTCCTCTACTTATCTCTACTTATATCTAAAATATTCTAAAAAAATATTATCATTTTATTGTGGTTAGGATGGTCAGACAAACAACTACTTTTTTTTCCCTGAAATTTAAATACTATTGCATTGAAATTTCAAATTTTCATCAAATAGATTTTTATTTTAAAAAAACCTAGTAAGTTTTAGAAACTACATTCAATTACATAAAATTCTCCTTTACATATTTTTTGAAATAATATAGATAACTTGTTATTCAAATTTTTACGTCAAGTTGCCAACTCTAAATTTTTGAATTTTTTGCCACTTAAGGGTTTGTTTTTTCCATGATGATCCTGCACATACCCATTTTGGTTGTTGGGGTTTTGAAGCATTTCAGTGATCTCATCTTGGGTCACCCCCGAGTTGGTAATATCTTCCACTTGTCCTTCCTGTTGAGGATCTTGTGTGATGAGAGAAAGATCGGGTAGTGGATTGCTAGGTCCGACAAGATTGAAATCGGGTGTTGTTTGACTTAGGTCACTTGAAGTTGATGTTTCCTTGTTGTTCTCCATGTTCTTGTGTTGCAATCTCGTTTGAACCATAAAAGAGAAAATCTAGGATGATTAAGGATAAAAGTGTGATGATGAAAGATGTGTGATAGATGGATGATATGGACGATTGAACTCTTTGGAAATCTTGAGGGGATGCTAAACTTTTGGGACTTTTTGGATTCTTGGATTCTTGGATTTTGATTTGGTTTGATTTTGGATTTTGGTTTTGACCTTGATTTGGATTTGGATTGATTTGGATAATGAACAAATGGACCCCAAGATGTTGGATGCTATTTATGGGATAAACTTGCTCACAAGATGATAATTTGGCTAAATGTAGGGAGAAGGATGCATCTACCCACACCTAACCAAACAAGATGTTTTGATGATAATTTTACTAAGCATATGGAGAAGGTTGCATCTTCACATACCTAGCCAAACAAGATGATTTGATGTTTGGTTCAAGGATTTTGATTTAAAGGATTTTCCAAAAGTCTAGCATAAAGCATGGTTTCAATATTTGCAAGAGTTGTTGGTGAGATGATTTTTATTTATGTTTGAAAGATGGATGAAGGTTGATTTTGATCCTATGTGTACCTAAAAAGACTCTTGTTTACAAGACCTCAGTTTTGAAGAACACACTTTACTCTAAACAAAATGTTCAAACCTTTGGATTTTAACAATAATAAAATCAGTACAAATTGGGATTGTTTCTTGATGCACGTTTATAGAAGTTAAAGGTCAATCTTTCCCTAAACTCATAAAGCATAGCCAACTTTTTCTTGTGAGCTTTGTGACTAAGACCCTTGGTCTTTGGTTTTTGGATCTTGATTTTTTGAGAAATCATTTGAAAGAAAACATGTGGAGTTCAATTGTTCTTTATCTTTGTTTAGTGACTTCCTTTTACCATAAACACTTCTTGATTAGGTTCTTCCACTAGATGTCTAATGTCCTAATTTCTTCTCATCCCAAAAAGTCCATTATGTGGAAATCAAGGAAATCAAGGAAAAAGTTCCCTATTGTTGACTTTAGTGAGCAAATTGAGATATAAATCCAAATGTTTAGAAGTCTCTAAGGAGAAAATCCCTAGGACAAACAATAACACTTGAATTTTGTCAATGGTATTTGCTCTCTAAAGGGTTTGAAATTTGATGATGATGTTGAATATTTGTTTTCTAATGTTTACGATCAAGCAAAGTGTTTTGATTTCAAGAACATGCACAACCCTATGGATATTGAGACAATATTTGTTGAATCCCCACTTGGATAAATCTAGCTATACCTACTTTTAACGGATGATTAGATGCTTGACCACACTGGCTCCCCTCCACAACAATCACTTCTACGGGTCATCCAAGCATCAGTACCCATGAATCTCCCATGGCATACTTATCATCTCTACTAAAAGTCGTAAAAATGTGGGGTGGCTTCAAAATGACTGTTCTTGCACCAATAAATAAATTAAGGATTTTGATCTTTTAAACAAGGGGTTTTAATGCGGGCATTTTGTTCGTGGGGGATCATCCATACGGAAGAGACCATTGCTTCCCTTCTTGTCGGAACAATCCTTGTGATACTTTTCGTTCCTCAAGTACCCACACTTATATCCCGGGTGGAAGTCGCTTGGCTTTAGCATGTTCCCGGTTGGGTTGTTCCCTTGGGTGATTACTTCTTCCCACAAGGCATACCCTCTAAGATAACACAAAAGTGAGAAAACACATCCGTAGTTCGATCGATCTTTGTTGAGAAACAAAGAGAGAAAACACGCGATATGTTCCACTCACTCGCAAGATTTGTCTATTTTAAACCCAAATCAAAATGTGGAGGCAATCTTTTTGACAACTTAATATCACAAAAGGCTTTTGATTCTCAACATCGCCATGTGGCACGAGCGAAGTGCATACGTCTTTTAGATGATATTACTTAGTGAAAAAAATTACAAAACACCAAATGCACATGTTCATTTTAATTTCCAAAGACAAAATTGAGTTTTTTTTAAAGCACAAAGATGAAGTGTGAAGTTTGTTTTATCAAATTTTTAGAACCCAAATTGAAATTTAGTGTCTAATGTTCTTTTTAACCCTTTGTAGCAAAAACAAAAACTTTTGTAGTGTTCTTTTTAGAGCTCAAAAAGAAGTGAGTTAGTGTAAAACAAAAAGCGATAGCAAAAAATGGAGGCTCTAAGTATTTTAAAATGCTTTGTGAATTTCAAGTTCAACGATGAATTTTCTAACTCCAATTTGCTTGCTTTCGCTTAAGTTCGATGTCCACTTCCAATGCCAACCTATTCCATAGTGGATTGGTGTCACTTTGATATGAAAAGTAGCCCTTTCCCAACCCTTGACAAGCTAAATGATGAAGATTCTATGAATTGAAATGACAATAGTGAACTTGTGCATAAGATGGTGGATTCAAAATGCATAACTCATGGATCCAAAATGAGAAGAAAAGCCTCTTATTTATAGATGATATTGAGAGAAGAGGCAAAATGGATGAATGTGGGATCATTCAACATCCAATGGCCAAGTGCCACTTGTCAACATGTGAATGGAGGAAGGATGAGCACATTTTGATGAATGTGCACAATAAATGATATTAGGTCGAATTTCAAAATTTGTGAAATGACATGTTGGAGGGAGAAATGAATGAATTGAATGCCATTTGGCTTAATGCACAAGGACATGTAAGAGGGTTAAATGCTTTGTTGGAAGAACAAATCAAATTTGGAGAGATTTTCAAATTTGGAGGAATATTCCCTTTTGATGCCATGTTGAGGGAAATTAGAAGAATTAATAAATTAAAAATAATAATTATTGATAGGACATGACCAACCCTAAATCTGCATACTTCAAACAATGATCACAATTAGTTTAGTTAGTCAATTTAAAATAAACAAACCCAACATTCATATGAAATATTCAATCATGTTAAAATATGCAAACTAGATAAATAGAACAAAGATAACTAAATGAAAGCACCTGAAAACATGATCAAACCCTATCTCATAGTGGATTGGTGCTACTTTGATGTGAAAAGTAGCCCTTTCCCAATCCTTGATAAGCTCTTGGATGATGGATGAAATGTGGATGACGAGTGATCAAGATGAAAATGTTTGAGATTATGTATCAAGTTGTGTCCCTCAAATCAATAGAGTCCTCCATTTATAGGGAAGAAGGTTTGAAGAATGGAGAATATGATGGATGTGGGATAAAGCATGAGCAAATGACAAGATGTAGGAAGGTTGTGCACATTTTGGTCATTGTGCATGATAAATGCCATTAGGTGGATTTTGAAAATTTGAAAGTTGGCTTGTTGGAGGGAGAAGAAAGAGTCTTAAATGCCAAGTGGGAGACATGTAAGAGGAGTTAATGCTATGTTGGAGGACAAGTCCTTTTGGAGGGACTTTTTGAAATTTGAAGCATATTCCCTAAAGATGCCATTTTGAATGATAATAGAAGAAATAATAAATCAAATAAATTGATTTATTGTGCAAGTTGCAAAATCTAGAGAATTGAGGGATTAGATTAGCATTAATCATGATTTAATTAATTTTAATGGAGGTTAGTTGATTGTGACATTCAACTTAAATATTTGGATTTATTTAAATTAAATGAGAAGATAAAGAACATTAGAGATTTAATTAAATATTTGGATTTACTCAATTAAATGAAGGAACTTTAGGAGATTAATTCAATAAAAAATGATTTGTTTAATTAAAGAGATAACTTTAGGAGATTAATTAAATAAACTTGATTTAAAGAGACGAATATGATGATCAAGATTAGTTTATTCAATTAAAAGAGGAATTTGATAAATTTAATCAAATAAGGATTATTTAATTAAATACTTAGCAAAGAGGATGATTAAAGAAGAACTGGTATTAGTAAGTCGGAATCAAGCATGCATTATTAATCAGGATAATTTACGTGTGTACATTTTGCAAAAATGGCTCAAATTGATTTTGATTGGTTGATTTTATATCCTAATCACACTGGTCCAGTTAGAATTGACCAAAAGTCAATTTTTCTCTAGTCAGTCTATTTCACTTTTTCAAAAGATAAATCAGGACCTTTGAGGCCATCAATGGAGGATGGCTAGCTGCTAGGTGTCAGAATCTAAGTCTTAAACATTGCACAGATCAATCCACAATAAAAGATGCTTGAAAAACGGTGAATAGAAGTGAATCTAAAATAGCCAAATTTGTGAAAATTATTCTAACATTGGAGACCTTGGGTGCCCCTAGCCAAGGAAGGCACTTAGGATTCAATGCCTTAGAATATTTTTCAGTTTCCGTTTATCATGCATGTGAAACAATGAGAGCATTCACAGTTAACAAGGTGGTCATGTAGTCAGTAAATGTGGTGAATGTGAGGCAAAGAAAGTTAAAACAAAAACTCAAAATAAAAAAAAAACCAAGTCTGGTGAAGAAAAGCACCCCAGTCAGCCAGGGGCGCCTAGGATTTCAAGCAATCAAAAGTAGTTGTTAGGGCTTGAAAAACTGGTCATTCTTCTCAAATTTCTTTAGGCTTTTCAACGAATCCATCAACCGGTTCACAAGATCTATCAAATGGACAAAATTGCAAATCAAACAGAGGTGTTCCATCAAAAGGACAAATTGAAAATCATCAAAATCATCAAAATGTTTCTAACTCTGATGAAGATGGCTACCCTAATCAGCCAAGGGCACCTAGGGCTTCAGGTAATCAAAAGTAGAATTTAGGATTTGTAACCTCCAAGAGATTTCTCTCAAATTTGATCAGGCTCTTCAATGAATTCAGCAGTGAGCTTAGAGGACTTATCAAACGCCAAAAAATGTAGATTGAACAGAGAAGAAAACACATGAAATGAAGAAAGTTAGGGAAAAGTTGAAAATAATGAAATTTTGGCTAAGTCTGGAAGGATTAGGTGCCTTAATTCAAGGAGGGTGCTTTTCTTCTCATGCCTAAGTAAATTTTTCATTCATTTGAAAATTTGTCAAAACATCTTCGTCTACCAAGTTCTGAGTCTCATGAAATCAATCAAATGCAGGATCAGAAGCTGGTATGAGGTGTCATTCTTCTCAGATTTGATCAAGCTTGCCAAATTGGCATCCCTTTAGTGATAGTTGTTCATCAATCAATGAAAAATGATGCTCGAAATAGGGGTACCAAATGTCAAAGACACGTAAAAGCTTAAAAGTTGAAAATCTTGGAAAATTTTCTAACACTCGTGAAGATGGGCACCTTATTTCAAGGAAGGCACCCAAGTCAACTTAAGTTAGAATTTTTTTAAAAATGTCTTCTTATATGCATGCTTTGGCTGCGCTCTATTTTTAGGATTCTTCGAGTTGATGCAAACAAAGTTAGATATTTTTGCATGATGGCTCCCAAATTTTAGGGTTTCACATGAAAACACCTTTTGCTTCCAAATTTTATTTAAGAGAGCTTTGGGCATCCATTTTTCATTATTTTACAGGTTGACATCCAAAAGAAGAGAGTTTCCATTTTCTTTTCATCAAGATTTGAAGGCTCAAACGAAGATATTTTTTAGTGTTCTTCGTGGATTCGAGATTGGGAAGTACAAAAGGTCACTTTTTTTAGGTTTACTTTCCTAGGGCATCACTTTTCAGAAACAGGAAGTCGTCTTTTCTAGTTTTCATTGATTTAGGTCTCTCTATTTTATACTCCTCTTAAAGATTGGAAAATTTTTATGCAAGCTTTTAGCGCTATTTTTAGGGAATTTTGAAAAATCATTTTTTCAAAAATCTAACAATCTGGGTCTATTCAAAATGAAATTGGCCACAAAACCCAGATCTCATTTTGTCAACTTTTTTTGGCCAAAAATTGAACATATTGCATGTTGAAGAAAAAATCAACTTTTTTCAAAATTTGAGGATCTGGGTCTCTTCAGCACGTGAATATCTACAAAACCCATATCTCATTTTTTTCTAGAAAATTTGCTTCACAACTTCTACTTTTTAGGGGATCTTGCATGTTCTAAAAAAAAATCAGCTTTTTCAAAATTTGACAATCTAGATCTCTTCATAACAACATTGTTTACAAAACCCATATCTCAATTTTTTTTCCAAAAAATCTACCTTTTTGAAGAAAAATCAACAAACTATTTTTAGCTTTTGTACAGAAATTGTTCAAACATAGTCATGTTCACAGTCAATCTTCAAGTTTTCAGACATGTAGTTCTCTCCAATAGAAATTAGGACCAAGTTAGTCTTGCTTCACAATTTCTTGAAAAATTCATCATCAATTTGCATCAAGTACATCCAATGGCTGATCTAGATACTTTGAAATGCATAGACAAGGTTACAATCAACAATCTTGATCATTTTGTGTTGCTTGTAGCAACTTTATTTCCCATCTCAGTACAAAACATTGAGTTTGTGATTGCTTGTGTCAAGCATTACAATCCAACTTCACGAGAAATCCAATCAGTGGATGAGCGTATTATTTGTAGCCTCAAGCTGAGAGACATTGAGAGATGTTTTTCCATTCTACCATGTGTAGATAACTTTATTGTATCAGTTGAAGAATGCGAAAAGGCGTGGAATGCACAAATGGATTTGTGCTAGACAAGGATCGCACAAAGGTGGATGAAAGAGAAGCGAAACACCTTGCCAAAGAACATTGGACGTGGTGAGTTCAAGGATGAATTTATAGTCATGATTACTTTGCTCAACTGAGTCACAGGTCAAGCGGAAACACATAAGTTTCAGCCTTGGATGTTCTACATCATGTCCCAAATTGTCAACAAAAGAGAACACTACGACTGGCCAACATTGATCAGTGATACTCTTCACCGCTAGATGATAGGGTTCTTCAAGGCCCATGAATTCCACATGATATCATACCTCATATATCTAATGGCCTTTCAAGGAAAGTTTGAGGTTTGAATTTCACTGGAACTTTGGGCATCCAACATGTGTATGAGCATTACCCGCAATTAGAGTTTTCACAATCAGAGCAACATTTCAAGTGGGTGAATGATCTTTTCCTGATGCATATGATGTGAAATATTGACAATGAGTTGCATATACGATTTTCAGTAGATGTCAGATTGGCGATGGTGAATTGGGTTGATTGGTTTATCCAATATCCCACTTTCTCCTACATTAGAGTATATGGCTTCTCAAGTGATCCAACCATGCTACCTAGATATCCAACGGATAAGGTAGTGTTCATGGAATTCCAAGTACATGAGGTTCACTCCTTTTTGTGTAATAGACGCACGCCTGCATTTACTTTTTCATGTGAGATGAGTATATATAGATGTAAATCAACAGCTGATGCTAAGTTCATGAGCAATAAACCATCAAAGCTTAATCTCAAGGTTTTCAAAGAGAGGTGTTCATATGACCCTTGGGGTCTCTTGGTAGCTCGTCTTGGTCAAAATCATTCACATAAACCTACAATTGAATATTTTTGGGTTAACTATGAAGATGAGTTCGAAGTGCACAAGCGCGATTATAGTAGACTTTCTCTTCATCAAATTTTTGATTTCTTATCAGAAGATGTGGAGGGTTTTTCAAATGATGATGAAGAAGTCATACTTCCCACATATGCCAAAGATCAGGTTGAGCAACAACCACTTTGATCAATTGATTGGTTCACCAAAGAGAGCACCTTGATCGAGGAAAGAACAAGCCAGATTGTCAAGAACAACAAACTATTCTTAAGTAGCAAGAGGACACAAAAGGTAGTTATTCCAGTTACAGAGCCACCGGTTGTTCATTCATCACTACCTTCCTCTTCTAGATCAAAACCCAGAGTTAAAACAATGAGAAATCTTCTTGAAGGTACCAAGGTTAGCGGAATGACAAAGAAGAAAAATGAGAATCGGTAGGAACAATCAATAGATGCACCAAAAGTTTCAGTTGAGGCAATATCACAAGCTGAGGTAGAGCCTTCGTCTGCTATTCTTCCGTCATCACCGCAACTTTCTCCTATTCACATAGACTCAGAAGTGGATTCACCAGTTCGCAACGTCTCAACACCAATTGATCCATCAAGAGTGGCTAGAGTTGGAACCAATTTTCCCAGAAAAGTTAGTAGAGACCCTTTGTCTTGGCTTGAGAACCTCCTAGGAAAGAAGAGGAGAAAGCCTTCTTATCAATTGGAATTTGCTGAGTTTGATAACGCCTACCAAGACACATCAGCGAAGAAACTCAAGAAGCAGATCCACGTGGAGAAGAATGTTGATAATGAGGTTGTCATTGAGATTGCTACATCATCGAAAGACAAGAACGTTGATGAGGTTGAGGTTGTTGACTTCACATTGGTTAAAGCAAATCTTAGTAGACGTACCTGACATGTCAATGTGAATCTCTTTGAGGTTGCAATAGTTAACTTGAAGGAGAGAGTGCTCAAGGATGGAGAAGACAAGACAACCCTCAAGGCTGAGAATAAACAACTACGACAGTACATTTCCAATCTACTTCATGGTACTTCACACATCACTGCTTTGCTTCCACAAATTTTGGAGTCACCTGTAGATCAACATCAACTGAGTGAGTTGGTTATATATGGGAAACATTTGAGAGATTGGGTAGAAGAATTCATCACCAAGGGTAGATTTATACTTGCAGAGATGTACCAATTGAGGTACAATGCCCATGATCTTCACTCAGGGATTCAAGAGTCAGAGCAGAAAGGAAGCCAAGAGATGAGATCGTCATTTCCTACTTGAGGATGGCTTATGATTCGGTCACTATAGAAGAACACAAGAAGAAGCTTTTTTCTTGAAGATAACACATCTTCAAAGTAAAAACCTATGAAGGAATATTTACAAAATTGATAGAATATAGAAAAAAGGTTGCTAGTACTCTCAAATTTGTAAGCACTTTTGTGTCACAAATTCCTTGTCAATATCAACATGAAGATGGCACTTACTTTGATCTCGGTGAAGTGTAGACATGTTTTCAGAACCTTGTCTGTGATAGTTTCAATGGTGATCCCGTTGACTTCAAAATGAATCATGTTGGAACAATGTCAACAAGATTTGATGAAGCAGCTAAAAAGAGAAAATAATTTCTAAATCTAATTGTGGATGGTGAAGAGATGTTACAGAGACAATACAATGTTCTAAAGAGTATCAATATTCCTGATGAAGAGGAAGTTAATGATATTCCAAGTTGTCAATGAGTGAACCACCAATTAGAGCATGCAAAGATTTCCAAAGATAGAACTTAAGTAAAGGCAACAGTGAACTTGATGCCTTTTCCAAGTTAAATTGATTGTTCTCATTCATGCTTATCTATTCTTTGGAAATATCACACCAATTGGAGCTTTCTTTGTACATAGATCAATTAACTGATGTTAGCATTCTAGTTAACTAGATTAGTTTCTTTTGTTTAGACTTAGAAATAAAGCTTGCATTTTAGCAAGACTAATTGTTAAAAACAAGGAGATTTTAGGGTTCCCTACTCGTTTGCTTGTGTATAAATAAAGACAACCTTGCCCATTTATTTTTAACCGTGCTTGTGATAACAAAATTGCTGAACCTACTTTTGCCTACGAATTTGCTATTTAGTGTCCATTCAATTGTAATTTGGTTGATCGCATATTGTATGCCTACATTTGCTACAATCTATTGTCCCAAAAATTTGTTTACTGTTATAAATTGAGGAAGTCTCACGCCTACTTTGCTCTCATATACTGTCTCAATCTATTTTAGCACTTTGTTTTATGTTTTTCTTTAGTAATCTTTATTTCAACTTACAACTCATAAGTACAATGAGTCTTTGGGTGTATTCTAGATGCGAGCTTATCTAAGCTTTTGTATCTAATCAATCATTCCTTGTTTACTTCTAACTCTCCTACTTTGAATTTACTTGAGTAAATAGCAACGTCTTTAGTGTAGGATTAGTTGTAATTGAATTTTCAAAAAAGGGAAAATCTCACCTACGACGCAAAGAGTTTTATAACCTTGTGCTCTCAAGTTGAGAATAAAACTAGTATATATATATTATTTATTAATAATATTCATAAAAAAGTTGAGAGATATCTTATAGTATATATAGAAAATGAATTTGCATGTCGGTTACATTTTCTTTTAGTTGCATGCCGGTTACATTTCTTTTACCTTTTTTTATAATATATATAACCGTCGCTAGGCAGGAGAACGCCAAAATAAACATAGCTTCAAAAAATGTACACACATCTTGTGCTTTCATTGTAGAAGCCTCTCGACTTAAAGATTGGCAAGTAATTTAGTATTTCTTTTTACGCATAATCAACAAAGAGGGAGCTTCCCCTCCTAATTTGAAGAGCAGTCTAATTGTGCATAGCTGTTCGTTTCCAATACACATTCCAGAGGTGTGAATTAAAATGTCAACACTAACATATAGTTTTCATAGTCCATAGTATTATTGTGTATAGTTTAGAGGGGAAATGTATGATTGTTAGGAGACCAAGCAAAATAAAAAGAAGAGAGGGGGTTAATGAGTATGAGAACCATAAAAAGACCAAAAGAAAAGATGAGGAATCACAATTTTGATAATTTCAAAGGAGAAGAACTAAATTAAAAAAAAAAAACCAAAAGAATAACAAATTAAAATATTGATACAATTTTAAGATAAATATATAATTAAACAATAATAAAGAGAATAATAAAATATTATTATTTATTTTAATAATTGAATATTAATAAAATAATAAAAATTGAAAAGGAATAAAATTAAAAACCAAAAACAACATGAAAGAATAGAGAGAAAAAATAATTGTAATACATATATATATATATATTGGCTACCAAAGGGTTTGGGTGAGTTTACCAAAGTTTGATTTACTGAAATATATTATTAAAAAGATGTCATTAATTCAATGGCACATTAAACCATGCAATGTAATGAATACATACACAGATCAGTCCTATATATACACCCAGAAATCTAGTAGATTTCAATTCCTCCTTTTCCCACCCGTATTCTTTGTCTTTCGCTTGTTCTTTCTCTTCTGCTTATTTTTAGACTGGGCTGTTTGTGCGCACTCAGTGACAGTCTGGGTGTCATCCTCAAATACAGACTTAAATCTGTTCAATCTGTCCCTGCTTTCCAGTAATTTGGTAGAAGTATGACCTATAGCATCTTTCTCTAGCCATTCAATGTCACACGCTTCATGCTTCTCATGCCTGCAAATCAAATAACGGTGGTTACTTCTTTAGACTAAATAACTGAGAAATCAAAGTATACTTTAACAAAGAAAGTATCTTCTGCTTCTACAAACAAAGTATCTTCTCTTCTCCTATTTTGTACCGTAATTAAAAATCTTTTTATATAATCTGGTGCAGATAGAGCATATGTACAAGATCGCGACTGACCTTGGCTGAAGGAGTTCGGATGAACGTAACAATTCTTCATGGATGTCATGCATTTCATCTAAGACATCACTTTCTTCGTCAGGTTGAACTTTGCCTTGTTTTATCTTTGGTATTGTGGTCTCTATCAGGTCCAAGAGTTCGTCAACCTCAGCCTGCAATCAAATTATTAGAGATTGTTATAGTTGAGCTTTTCCCCTCTTTGGGAATAACTAGTTAAAAGAAGGAAAAAGTGTAGTTATAATATATCACGTGAGTTGTCATAATTCATATGCATGACCCTGTGCCTTTTATACCTTGAGAGGGCAAGCCTTTGAAATAAAAATCTCTGTATAAGAAGAATTTGTGTTCCCTTTGAAGACTTCATAAGCTTCCCTGATATATTTGTCTTTGATAGATAGTGTCTGTTCAAGACGACTCCTAGCACAAGAGAGCCACCTTTTCATCCTCCATTGGACAAACCAAGATAGAGACTGACCATCAACTTCAAACTTGTAAGATGGTTTGATATCTTCAAGTAATGAAAACTGGATATTCTTATCTCCAGAGTTAAAATCAACTCCTAAAGAAGCAACCTTTTTCTGTTGATCGATGTTTCCGGAGTCCAATACGGGTGTGCTGAGAATATTCTCCTCCTTTACTTTATCTCTGAGAGACTCGGCATTATCAGAAACACTCTCTTCAACTTTTAAAGTTTCAGAAATATTTTCTGTATTTGTTTCAAAACTACTACTATTTGATGGCTGCATGCTCTTTTTACCGTGTATCCGAAGCTCTTTACTCTTCATATCTCATCACTCTCCTTTAAAGCAATCACATCACCTTTATCCTGAAAGACAGACTGAAGGAGAATTTCCTTACATTTAAAACTCTCTGGCCCAATAACAACGAAATCAGCACGATTACTATCAAGCTCGGGACTTTTATCTAAATCAATCATCACCAAAGGGTTATCAATATGTCTCATTAACTGGGAGAAGCAGATGAAAAATGTATCTCTGTTTGGATTGTACTGTTGTAAAAATTGAAGCACCTTTCCTCCAAATTTAGTTGTCAGGCTCATTCTGATATGCTTATCTTGGAAGATAGTTGAAAGCACATGCATAACATACTGAAATAAACCTATGCTGTTGACACCTATTAAACAAAGCATAATGATCAAACGCATTGCCAACTCTGGAAAATAAGTCCGACAGTCAATCTTGAAAGTTTTCATCCATGTATATGTTTCAGTTCTATAAGTTACTAATAGCTGACAAATCATATCATAAATTGGACGATATAAACTTTCA
The DNA here is from genome assembly GCA_007258455.2 of Sequoia sempervirens. Classification (NCBI taxonomy): domain Eukaryota; kingdom Viridiplantae; phylum Streptophyta; class Pinopsida; order Cupressales; family Cupressaceae; genus Sequoia; species Sequoia sempervirens. Next base: position 16,092 of record VDFB02088881.1, read on the forward strand.
AGCCTTCCCTGGCATCTAGGTAGATATTTTGATTGACAAAACCAAGCACAGGAGGGGTTCCCTTGTTCCCCAGTCATAAACTCTACAAAGAAAGACCTTGGCAAAAATAAGCCTCCAGAGAGATATTCGCATGAAGATGAAAAAAGGAACAGCTTTTCCAGTAGAGAAAGAAAACCATTTGGAGAAATGTAATCAATTTGGTTCCCCCACTCCTGAAATGTACTGGTTAAAGCTGTTTGAAAGCTTTTTATCAGATCCAACCTTTTATCCTTGAAACTGTCCCCTGTAAGAGTTTCCATATGCAGCCAGAGCAGTTCATTATTCCAGCAATTTTTGTCCTGGAGACTCTCAATAATTTTCTTACCATAGTCTGTCACCAGTTCCCTAGGCAAAAAGGGAAGCAATAATTGCAATCTTCCAACCTGCCCAAGAGTTATGCCATTATCTATTTTGTTTATTATATTCACAGTAATGTCTTTGAGAATCAAAATGCTTGTTGGATTCTCCCGCAAAGAGATAAATTCCTTTGTGTTTTCAGACTCTGTATTTAATGGGAGAAAGACCTCAAAGAAACGTTCTCTAAGGTATTCAATCCTGATCAACCTTGTCACCTGTCCAAACCTAGTTAACAGCTTATCTTCCAAAGCATTTGAAACTTGATAAATTTGAAGTATAAGAGTGCCTTCAAGAGTAAGGGCACAATGCTGATTTGTGCAAGAACAATCGATCTCTTGGAGTTTTTTGACAACCTCATCTCCAACAGAAAACAATTCCATCAAAAGAAACTCTTTTGCATGCATAGAAAAGTTTTGAATAGTAATCTGTGCACAGTTTCCGCGTCTCTGCAACAATTCATCCCTCCTTCCCTTAAGCCAGAAGGCTTCACTGTCAAACACGGTGCAGAATCTATTATTTCTGTTCACTCTGGTCCCAAAATATTCCAAAGCAAATTCAATGTAGATTTTATCTTCTTCTCTTTCCCGGCGCTTTTCTAGTTTTGAAAGTGAATCCACTGAGGATAACATTTTCTCCTTCCATGCATTCCAAAGAAATATCATTGATGTTGAAGAGACTCTATTCTCCAGTAGCACTTTGGAAATGTCATCACCCTTTAGGAAACTCCTCCCTTGGTAATGCTGAAATGTTTTGACATCAGAACAAAGGTGCACATCAAGAACTTTCCGAAGAGAAAGAACTTCAAAGTTAACATTTCCAATCTGCTGTGCAAGGATCATTTGTTCTGTTAACTTAGAGAGACTTTGAGACTGGCTTAGAAGAATTGATGCTTCACAATCAAGGGATTCAAGGGTCTGAGGTACATGAAGCAGGTTTTGTTCAGCTATTTGCTTTATTCTCTCTACATGCTTATTATTTTCAGGAAAGTATTGTAGCGGCCATCCTCTATTTCCCATTCCCCACAAAGAGTTTAACTGCACATGCTGTAGAACTGATTTAAATGCTTTTTCATATTTTTCTGCTCTTTCTAGCATGGCAGACTCAAGTAACAAATCACCTTTCATCTCTGCCACCTCTGCAGCCTGTATGAAGTTTCCATTTGTCTCTTCAATTCCCAGAAGTTCATCAAAGTAATCTTTCCTCCAAAGAAAAGATCTAATTAAGTCCATTGTAGGAAAGGCTTTCACAAATTTCATCATAGACTTGGTATCCTTTTTCTGATGAAAATGAGTTGCACACATTTTAAGATACTCAGTTTTAATTTTCACACCTTCGCAAGTCTCACATCTTCCACAGTTTGATTTGCAGTTTTCCTTTTTGAAGGCTTCAAGAAATTCCAAACCAGTCTCAAATAATTTTCCCTTTATGCAGGCATTTATGCATTTGGAAACACAATTAGCTCTAGCATATGCAGCTGCTGCATTGTACCAACATTTTGCCTTTACAAAGCAATCTCCGGCATCTTGAAGCCGTGTTTCACTGCATTTTTCCTCATATATTCTGCCTGTGTCACCAACAAACATAGAACAACAGGTATCAGCACAAAGAAGGGTAATTAATATCTCTAGGGAGAGAAAATGGCCACTGAATTTGCCCGTACATATCTTTTGACTCTCATGCATTTATAAGGATAATTCAGATCTGAATAGGAGATAATACAAATCATACATAAAAATAGAACAAATACAGAAACACATATAAAAGAATTCCTACACTTGTCTGATAATTGATATATTAATTTTTGAAGTTCAGGAATAAAAAAATTAATCCCAATTAAATGAAGATGGTTTTGTAAATATTAATTTTTTGAAGTGCCATTTCTTGATGCCCTCAAACACTCCTATCATGTCTCACATCCATCTTGATCAACGTGTTAGCATTTTCATCAGTCTTTTGCAAGATAACTCAAAGTGGAACACCATGCGACGAATAGCTTATTTTCAAATTATATGGAGAAAGCCCTTGAGAAACTGAAGTAACCCTAGACATGTTCTAGACAAAATATATAAATGCCAACACTATGCACAATGTATCTTCAAGGGATTTTGCAATAATGAAATAACTTCTGCCCTATCTCTTTGCCTCAGGTAAGAGCACAAGACTGATAACAACTCATCTAACAAGTGAGATTTTATAGATTTTATGATTTAACTCAAGCAATTGAATTCAACACAACACCTAGCCACCAATAAGCAGATGCAAATGAGATTTTCAAAAGGAATAATAGTTTTAACAGAAAACAACACACAACTCCAATGATAAAACCACTGAGTTTATGCATAACTGCATCCTAATTAGATAGATAATATCAATACAAAGGTTGATGTTAACTACCTACTTTCAATCTAAAACCCTTTGAACATCATATGGAATTAACACAAACAAATTGGTATAAAAGACATTCACTTAAACAATAATCTCAATAGCATAGGTGTAGCTAAAAATGGCTAATCTGATATATGAATCTTCTAAGTAGTTTCACTGATGTAGCTCTTTTGGTCTAAAACATGGCAGATCTTCTAAAGAAATTTGAAATCCTAACAGCCAAACCATCGATGACTTCACCACCCAATCTTGGGGACTTGAATCTGATGCTCACAGAAATTGTCAGAATTCTAGTGCTCTGAACCCTAGACTGCTCCTGTCATGATCACAACCTCAGAGAGAATTGCTGTAAGGGAAAAACATATGGTTGCAGCTCTGACCAAGCTGGAAAAGAATACCAAACATGTATGCAATGCTGAAAAGCCTCTTATTCAATCTTTGAAAACTCATCACAAACCAAAGGAACCACCTATTGAAGAAAGTATTTGGAAACCCCAGGAAAGTACTGAAACCCTAAGCAAGTGATTTTCAAGATAACAAAACCCTAACTTGAAACTTGATGAAACCAGCAACAATTGATGCAGAGACAAGCACAAAAATTAGAAACAAATAGAGCTGGAATGACTTGATGTTTTTATTCCTTTAAATGATGGAAAAGCTGTCCTGAAACCCTAGGGAATTAAATATAAATCCTTTATACAAAACAAAAACCTTAGCTAGCTGGAACAATATATTGTTAGTGTTACATCTTCTCCAAATGGCTGAAACAAGGGTTTTGATACCAAATCAGCTGCATGCATGAAACCCTATGTGGTTGCTCCAAAGACAAAAAAAATCAGCAAAACATTGCCAAAAACCTTTTAAGTCTTAGGTCTGAAAATTATGATAAAAGCTGGAAACTGTTATGGCACCCTTGTTTGTATTGAAGAATTCTGTTACATCCCTTACATTGAGAATATGTGTTTGGTTATGTATTTCAAATGCAATGTTAGTTGCAAAAACTGCTATGTGAATGTGAAAATTGAGAATAAAATAGTTGTTTTATTTATTCTATCTATAATGTAAACGATCTTTTTATATATGCAAGTGATATTCTTATTCATGTGAAAATGAATGTGATCATGAGATTTTATTTAATGTATAAAAATATATATATAAAAACAATGAGAATGATCTAACCATAATTCATCAGGATTGTTGATGCCACGACAGAAAAGGAGATATCATCAAGGAGAGGATGTGGTTAATTAAGGATCAACTTATCATCAAACCCCGAGTCAGTGTAAGACGATGTATTGACAATCATAACTTGGCCATAAATAATTTGATATAAATATAGTTAAACAGTCAACTAATTATTTAATAATAATCACCTTTTTAAAATTCAGCAAATCAATTCTTGAATTATATCTTATGAAATTATAATAGTTATAAATTATTAAATCAACAATAAAAAAATATAACTCTTATGCTATTGAATTAAAAATAAATCTTATGTAAGACTTAAAGATAAAAATCAATTTAATTTGGAGAGCGTGTTGCCGGTGTTTGCTGAAAGAAGTTTCCCCGCCACCCTCATGCTTGCCACGAATTGGAAACGGCCAAGATGGGTAAGCCAAGCAGTTGCGTGGCTCTTGAAGTCTTGGAAAAAGATTTTAGAGAAAGTTTTGTGGAAGTATGTAGCTCTCACTTGGCTTTCGTTTCTGCTCTCACTCCTTGAACACTGGTAGAAATTCATTTCAATGCTTGTTAGCTTCTTTGTGAAACAACCGCATCCATCTCTGAGTCTCATGTAAAAAACTAATTGATAGTGTCACTCTTGTACCTCTATTTCCATGTCAGTTCTTTCTCTAAATTTTACCTAAGGGTTTTTTCCCTTAAGTCGAATCCTTGGAAGCGGCTGGCTTGGTCTTCTTGATCGGGCAAAGTAGAATTTGTGATAGAGTTCGAGTTACCTGCATATACGTCTGGTGAAAAAAGAGCGGGGTCTCATAAAGATTTGCTTTTATCTCTCAGGCATGTATTCGCGTTAAATTGTTATACTCATATCCATTAAAAGTTGTTTTGGTTTATTTCTTACGAATTTATGAGTAATACAGAGTTAAAAACCAGTTGCAGAAATAGAATAATTCGTGTTCTTTTCTTTTAAAGAATCATCAATACTGAAAAGGTTAATAAATCTCTTCTTAGAAATCTTTTGTCTCTTTTTCAAGGTAAATCGAAGGTTAGGTCATTGCAGTTCAACTATTCTTTATTTTCAGTAGCCTCATAGTTGAATCGGGCTCTTCCTCTGCTCTTTGTTCTTGTATTATCTAAAATGAAACTTACATTCTATTCTTCTTAACCCTGAACCTGATCATTGTCTGAAATTCATCTAGCTGTCTCAGCCAAAGTTTGTGGCCATACGTTGAATAAATTCTATACTTGGGTCCTGTTGAAACTTTAGTAATTATGCTAAGACATTAATTTGTCTTGATATGCTGAATTCTTTCTTATTGTATTATAAGCCAAACATGTGCTTATCTTGTTCAATCAAGATTCTTGGAAATTTTGTATTTAAAAGAGAGCCTTGATAACCTCAATGATGTATCAATCTTTCCTTACATTTGAATTAATCTTAAGGTTAAGACAAAACCTGAAACTAAAAGAAAATGTTAGTCAAACTAGTAACTACAATTAATCCTTGAGATAAATTGAATCATGTCGAGCAAGGGTGAGAGTGCCGACGGCACAAAAGTGCCAGTAATGATTGTAAGGAAAGCAGAGGGTGCGGAAATGCCTTCCTAATGCAAAATCCTTAAGAGAGAAGTGCAAAAAACCATACATTTAGAAAGTTACACACATTTGAGATGCACATTCATAGAACAACAGGACAAACAAAAAATATCACACACAAAGATAACACCAAATATACGTGAGAAAACCCTTACAGGAGAAAAATGCACCACACCAAGTAAAGTCACTTTGTATTACAGTAAATAAATTACATACAGAGTTACAGACTTCACTCTCATATGTTAACTCACAGCAACATCACCATGGTCGACCTCCAGACACTCATACAGTTTGTCTCACTCATTGTTTCAATGCTCATACGACATACAATGAATTCTAACAACCAACCAACAACCATTAGGGTTTCATTAATTCACCAACAAGCTTCCTTCATCTTAGGTTACACACACCGCCATGTAACACGCATCAAGCCGCCCAGCATTAAATTTTGGTTACAGAGAATATAACTATATTTGCACTCTATCAACCCCCGAGTCAAATCATGCAGTAAATGCAAACATATCACTAACAAGAACTAAAGCTTTCAACCAATGATTGTTGATTTACAACAGCAATGTAAAATCAACAAATGAAATCGTGCCATGTGTCGACACATCACTCGTCCATTGTATTTGATTATCGCACCAAACTGTCGGCCATTCCTTGTGGTCTCCACCAAGACACATGTACACCGCTTGTGCAATTCCAGAGAATCAAAATGGGAATCTACAATATTCGCAACAAGTCTCCTAGAAAAGACTTAATATTTAACTCCCAACCTCCAAGTGGTCCCCACATCCGTCGGCATCTAAGTCACCGCCGTACCTTGTCGTCACCATCCACTCAGACTGGTCCCACCAAACCATCAGCTTGTCGCTCAATCGGAGAAAACACAAACTTCACAGCCCCCAGTCGGAGGTTAGGAAATTCCCGAACACCGCAACACTGAAGGAGATAGGCCAGTCGGGAAGTTGAGAAACTTCCAAACTCCGCGATAAGGTTACAAGGTTAGAGAAAACAGCGTTCCCACAACCCGCATGATATCGCCCAGTTACAAACTTTCAGAACTCCACGACATAGGTTACAAGGTTCAAGATTTGGGCGATAGGCCAACAATGAAGACCAACAAAGGGGAGATCCGCTAGAGGTTCAAGCCAGCAAGTTGAGGCACATTTTCCAACAAGCTCCCACTTGACGAAGATTTACTAGCTTCCTCCAAACTCAAACTTAATGAAGATCATGGGCCCCAAAGCCCATCGAACTAGCACACCACCTATACTTGTCTCTGCTCATAGGCTTTGTCAATGCATTGGCAACATTCTCCAGATTATTCACCTTTTCCAAATTAACCTTTCCATCCTCCACCATATCGTGAACGAAATGATACTGTACATCAATGTGCTTCGTCCTGGCATGGAAAGTGGGATTTTTTGCCAAATAAATAACATTTTGATTGTCACAACAAATCGTAATCTGCCCTACACTAAACCCGATATCTGAACATAAATACCTAATCCAAACGGCTTCTTTGTAGGCGTGGGTTGCTGCCATATATTTTTCCTCAGTAGTAGATAAAGCGACTATAGCCTGCTGCTTGCTCATCCAACTCACTGCTCCACCAAATAACATGAAAATGTATCCACTGGTGGATCTTTTGCTGTCAATGTCCCCTACCCAATCAGAATCCACATACCCACAAATGCTAAGAAATCTTTGTGATCTCGCCGAGTTGCCATGATAACACAGAGCAAACTTTGAGGTACCCTTCAAATATCTAAAAACCCTCTTCACAACATCCCAATGCGGCCTTCCTAGGTTAGCCATAAACCGACTAAGAACTCCCACTGCTTGGGCAATGTCTGGCCTAGTACAAACCATTGTGTACATTGAACTACCAACAACACTTGCATACGGTACCCTGGTCATGTTCTCCATCTCAGCAGAAGACTTCAGACAGTCTTCAATAGATCGCTTTGTTCCTTGCAACACTAGAACAACTAGTTGCTTGCAATCAGTCATTCCAAATCTCTCCAGGACAGTATTGATATACTTACTCTGGCTGAGCCAAAGCTTTCTACTTCCTCTCTCCCTTTTTATTTCCATCCCTAGAATATACCTTGCTGCACCCAGATCTTTCATTTCGAAATTTGTAGACATCTGAGACTTAAGATCAGAAATCATAGTCTTACTATTTCCTATGAACAACATATCATCCATGTATAGGGTAATAATAAGCACACAATCATTTTCAGTTTTGTAATACACACAATGATCAAATTTTGATCTCACAAATCCCAACAACACAAAGGTGTCAAATTTTGGTACCACATTCTAGGCGATTGCTTCAAACCATACAAAGATTTCTTTAACTTGCAAACCAGGCTTTCTTTACCTTTTTCAACAAAGTGCTCAAGCTAGGACATATAAATTTCTTCTTCAAGATTTCCATGAAGAAACGCTGTCTTCACATCCATCTGCTCAATCTCTAAGTCATACACTACTACAAGTGACAAAAGAATCTGATAGATGTCAGCTTAGCTATAGGAGAAAATATTTTTCCATAATCAATTCCCTCTACCTGGGAATAACCTTTCGTGACCAACCGAGCTTTATACTTTTCAACACTACCATCCAGACCAATCTTCTTAAATACCCATTTCCAGCCAACAGGCTTTCGCCTTTCAAGCAAAGGTACCAAATCCCAGGTTCCATTCTTCTTCAATGATGCCATTTATTCATTCATGGCTTCCAACCAGGAATTTGAGTCAGACATATTAATTGCCTCTTTCACAGTCCTAGGCTCATCAGTGCTAGTAATCAAAGCATAGGCATAGTTCGAATCCAACATAGAAAATCCATACCTATCAAGTTGACGCCTTTCACATGTAGACCTCCTCATAGGCTGAGGCTGAGGTTGTGGTTCTTCTTCTTTAGAACTCTCAGAGCTGCTAGAACTCTCCTTAGTTTCAGGTACACTTTGTAGTTCCTCTTTTTCTGGGGTTTAAGGGATTTCAACTACATCATCCTTCTTTTCCTTTATATCTGTCTCTAACTATTGACCAACTATTGAAGGCTTCAGCTCATGAAAGATTGCACTTCTGTTGTACAAAACCTTCTCAATGACAGGATTCCAAAGTTTGTATCCTTTCACACCAACGCCATAGCCAATGAAGATACATTTAATAGCCTTGTTCTCCAACTTTGATCTTTTCTCATTCGGCACATATGCATATGCCTCACAACCAAAGACATGAATATGTCTCAGAGAGGGCTTCTTACCAGACCATGCTTCCAAAGGTGTTTTGTCAACAAGAGCCGAACAAAGTGAACGATTTACCATGTAACATGTTGTAGCCACAGCCTCAGCCCAGAACTTCTGCTCTAGACCAGCACCGCTCAACATACTTCTCACTCTTTCCATTAGCATCCTGTTTAACCTTTTAGCAACTCCATTCTGTTGGGAAGTATAAGGTGTAGTTTTATGCCTTTTAATCCCATGGTCTTTACAGTACCTTTTAAAATCTACAGAATAGAACTCGCCGCCATTATCCGTCCTCAAGCATTTAATTTTCCTTCCAATGTGATTCTCTACCAAGTTTTTAAAATCTTTAAACTAACTGAACACTTCTGATTTACTCTTAAGAAAGTACACAAATGCCCTTCTCGAATAATCATCAATGAAGGAAACATAATATCTAGACTTCGATAACGAAGGAACATTCACTGGACCAAATACATCAGAATGAACATAATCCAGTACACCAAAAGATTTATGAGAACTTGAATAAAATGAAACATGATGCTGCTTTCTATAAATACAATGTTCGCAAAAATCAAACTCAAAGTTGCAATCAACAAGCCCTTCAACAAGATTTTTTATTTTTCAAGGCTTTTAAGCCTTTCTCACCTATGTGACCGAGTCTATGATGCCACAACATGGTCTTCTCCACTGGGAGTTTCACCTCCAAGGAATTTACACCCAGAGGAGCTTCATTCTACTCTACACGAGCAGCTTTGCTTGACTTTACAGAGACGTTACATTGAATAGGACGTGCATCCAGCTTGTACAAAGTGCCTATGCGTACAGCCTTAGCCAACACCATTGCGCCTCTAGTCATCTTATAGCCTCCACTCGAGAAAGAAACTTGCATGCCAACATCATTCAGCATACTAACCGAAAGCAGGTTATGAGCCAAATCCGGTATGTGTAGTACATCACCGATCCCTTTGATTCTTCCATCAGGGAATTGGATTCTGACTCTTCCATGGCCAACAATTTCCAAAGTTGAATCACTTAACAGGTACACCTTTCCACCAGCATACTTTTCATACTTAGTGAACCAATCTCTGTGAGATGTCATGTGAAAAGATGCACCTGAGTCAATGAGCCAGACATCATCTGATGCCTAAGTCGCCAAGGCTGCAATGAAGGCATCTGCATCACTCTGAGAAGAGTCGTTGTCCAAAGAGTTTTTCTTCTTCTTCTTCTCCTTACAATCCTTTCGGATATGACCAGATTGCCCACAGTTCCAGCATTTCACCTTGGACTTTTTACTAGGAGACTTTGATCTCCCTTAAGATTTGGATTTAGACTTCTTGTCTTTCTTCTTGCCTCTCTCCTTTGATCTACCCTGAAAAGCAAGAGCCTCCTTGGCCATTTCAGAAGACTTCCTCTGCATTTCTTCTGATAGCAGCGAGACAACCACGTCTTCCATCTGGAAAGTAGTTTTTGTACTCCCAATAGCCATTACCAGATGGTCCCAAGTGTCGGGTAAGGAGCAGAACAAAAGCATACAGCGATCCTCCTCCTCTATCTTCACACCCACAGACGCCAACTAATCAACAATCATATTAAATGAATTCAGATGGTCTACTACAGATGCACCTTCTTCCATCTTCAAGTAGTACAACTTCTTCCTTAGGAATAACTTATTCACCAGAGACTTTCCCTGATAAATGTCACCAAGTTTCTTCCATAATGAAGATGCAATCTTCTCCTCATGGACGTTCAGGAGTACAGAATCGGCCAAATAAAGTCTTATCAATCCTCTAGCTTTTCTGTTTGCGAGGTCCCAATCTTCTTGTTTCATACTTTGTGGCATAGTTCTAGACACAACAATCTAGAGGTCTCTATCCACCAAGAAGTCTTCCATTTTGAGTTTCCACAACTCAAAATTCCCGCCATTGAACTTTTCAAGTTCTACTCTGCCTGATGTACTTGCCATCTCAAACAATAAACAAAGTAATCGGTTCTTCTTTTGCAAGACTCCCACTGAACAGGATTAACACAAAAAAACCAGCCCTACTCACAAGGATAACACAACTGGCCAGGCTCTGATACCATTTGTAAGTAAAGCAGAGGGTTCGGAAACGCCTTCCTAATGCAAAATCCCCAGGAGAGAAGTGCAAAAAACCATACACTTAGCAAGTTACACACATTTGAGATGCACATTCATAGAGTTACAGACTTCACTCTCAAATGTTAACTCACAACAGCATCACCTTGGTCGACCTCTAGACACTCATACAATTCGTCTCACTCATTGTTTCAATGCTCATACGACATACAATGAATTCTAACAACTAACCAACAACCATTAGGGTTTCATTAATTCACCGACAAGCTTCCTTCGTCTCGGGTTACACACACCGCCATGCAACACGCATTGAGCCGCCCAGCATTAAATTTTGGTTACAGAGAATATAACTATATTTGCACTCTGTCAACCCCCGAGTCAGATCATGCAGTAAATGCAAACATATCGCTAATAGGAACTAAAGCTTTCGTCCAATGATTGTTGATTTACAATAGCGATGTAAAATCAACAAATGAAATTGTGCCACGTGTCGACGCATCACTTGTCCATCGCATTTGACTATTGCACCAAACTGTCGGTCGTTCCTTGTGGTCTCCACCAAGACACGCGTACACCGTTTGTGCAATTCCGGAGAATCAAGATGGGAATCTACAATATTCGCAACAAGTCTCCCAGAAAAGACTTAAATATTTAACTCCCAACCTCCAAGTGGTCCCCACATTCGTCGGCATCCAAGTCACCACCGTACGTTGTCGTCACCATCCACGCAGACCGGTCCCACCAAACCATCGGCTTGTCGCTTAATCGGAGAAAATACAAACTTCACAACCCCCAGTTGGAGGTTAGAAAATTCCCAAACACCACGACACTAAAGGAGATCGGCTAGTCAAGAAGTTAAGAAACTTCCAAACTCCGCGACAAGGTTACAAGGTTAGAGAAAATAGCGATCCCGCGACCTGCATGATATTGCCCAGTTACAAACTTTCAGAACATTGCAACATAGGTTACAAGGTTCAACAGTATAGGTTCATGACACCAAGCTCAGAGGCATGATGATAAAATGAGATCCTTGTTGATTACCCTCATGAAGGGACAAGTTTCTTTAGTAGAAGAAACAAGGGAGGCCAGTGGGTCTTCGGTTGGGCGGTAAAGCCCTTGATGATATCTTCTTTTCCCATGAAGACAAAGCCAAGTTCAAATGCTTCAACTTCTTATCTGTATTTTCTTGAAACCCTTCTCTCTCCTTAAATTTCTGAAATGATTACTTAGCATTTAAATAGTTTAGTTGTAAGTGATGATCATGTATTTCAGAAGAAATGAAAAGTTAGTTAAAATTCATTTGTATTTTCAGTTATTGGAAATCAATTAGTTGTTTCTTTTCAGCTAAAACTATAAATTTGAAAGTTAGTTGGGAAATTGAATGTTATGTATTTCTTTTAAAAATTGAATTTCCTTTTCATTCAAAATGTAAAGGAAACCCTAGTTTTAAAAAGAAAATTAGTTGTGTTTCAGCTGAAAACTCTTAGTTAGATTCCTTTTTAAACTATAGATCAATTAGAGTATTACAAATTCAATAAAATCCTGCTAAAAACCCCAATTTTGTAGGACAAACCGTTGATGTCCCCTGGGAAAAAGGTTGGAAAACAGTGACGAACGCTGAAAAAAGACGTACTAGCCCATGAGAATTTTCTAATTTGAGTAAAACCTACTGAAAATTTGATGGCAATCTGACCAGGAGAGATGCAAACACTCTATGGACTCCTTGACTAGATAAACCCACATAAAAATCTAGAGCCCTAATAATTCTTTCTATGTTGAATGAAAAATCTTGAACAAACTGGAAAAGATCATGGAGCAGTCTTCAAACTTTAGCCACTTAAACTTGTCATGAAACCACTTGATCTACTTCTTCTTGGCTTTTGTCACTTGAAAATGTGTTTTGTATCTGTTAGGTACACTTCAAACACGCAACAACCAATCTCAAAGAGTACTCCAAAGGACACTTTCCCACTTGAAAATGCACCATCTACATCATATAACTCTCTACTAAGTGAAAAATTAAAGAATCTAGCCATACTTCCCAACCATTGGGATCGCCAATAGTCGCATGGTGTGATGGTTAAGTTGTTGTGTTGTTATTCTTGCCGTCAAGGTTCAAACCCCATTGGGGTGTAATTGTTGAGAATTTATATTGGGGATGAGTTCCCCCGTTTGTGACCTCACCGGTTCATAGTTTCAGGTCACATTTACCCCTTTCCAATTAAACAAAAAAAAACCTATTAGGATCTAAAATTTTAGAAAACCCCAGGTAACAAAATAATTGAATGCAAGCAAAATATGACAGGTGGAATTAATAGATTAAAATACCACCTTGCTAAAATACCTGGGCAAAATGTGAAGGCATCCACCAAGGTGTCTGTAGAGGTTTCTAGAGAGATGAATGCCTTGCTTGTTGAGTACGGAATGAAAAAAGGTGGAAAAGCAAAAGACAAAGGAAGCATTAGCAACAATCATGAATTGGAATGTATCTAGTTCTATGCCTACAGATTTTCCTTTGTTGCCCCAACTCCAAGCTTTTGTCATCCACATTCATCTATTGGTGAGAGTCCTGAGGGTTCTTTTTCTATTTCTAGCCATATTCCTTCATCATCACCAAATTTCTTTGTTCCATGCAATGTTCCAGGAGCACAACCCTCACTTGAAGGTATGAATAAAGAAAAACACCATGAGGCTAGGATGGTAATAGCAAACTTTTGGTACTATAATAATTTACCCTTCAATGTGGTGAACAACCCATAGTGGGAAGGGTTGGTGAATGCATTAATACTTGCAGGTAAGGGGTTTAAGACTCCAACAACAAGAGAATTGAGTGTGCCATTGCTAGAGGAAGTTGTAAAAAATACACGGCTTGTGGTTAATGATCAAAAGAAAGTATGGTGGAGAAAAGGTTGTAGCATCTTATTAGACGGATGGATTGATGGACAGAATAAGACTCTTCTTAAATTTTTAGTGGCTTCTAATGGAACATTGGTGTTCTTGAAGTCTATAGATGCCTTGCATAATGTCAAAATGCTAAAACGTTGTGCAATCTATTGGACGGGGTGGTCTAGGAGGTTGGGGTTGAGAATGTTGTCCAACTTATCATGGACAACGCAGTAGCAAATGTAGCCGTAGGGAAACTTATTATGGAGAGGCATCCTACTATTTCATGGACTCCTTGTGCTGCACATTACTTGGATTTGTTGTCAGAATACATTGGGAAAATTGGATGGGTCAAAAGTGTGGTTGAAGATGCTAAATAGGTTACCAAATTTATCTACAACCATACTTGAGTCCTTTCTTCGATGAGAAAACATATTAAAGCATTATTGTATTATTTAATGGTCATCTTAGCCTTTAGTTTACTTTCAATTAAACTAGTTTGCTTTAGCTAGCTTTTAGTAACTTTTCGTTCTTTACTTCTGTTAATGTCTATTTCTTTTTAGAAACATCGTCCTGTATTGTATTATTTAATGAGCTTTCGTCTCCTTTGTAAATAATGAATATCAATTATCATTTCATGGTATCATGGCCTAGGAATTTTTTGGCGAATTTTTAGTGATAAAAATTCATGGTTTTTACGTAAGAATTTTTGCAAAAGATTTTCATAAGTTTTTTTTCGATTTTTTTGATTAAAATTGTGGGGTTTATTTTCTAAAAATTAAGATACCACTGAACTATTCCGAGCCAAATTTTTTCGTTTTTTCAAATTACAAATTACAAACCAATGCACCCGTTAAGGTTAGCAGCTAAACCAAAACGATGCTGAAGCAACTCTAACCAGAATGTACACCAGGATCCCGATGTGGGCAAGGTGTGAGCATTGGTCAGAGGGTCTTAATCAAAATGCTTATGCAAGAACTCTAACCAAGAATGCGCCGGCGAACGACGAGCATGTGGTCAGAGGATCCCTACAATCTATTATACTGAAAGCACACTCAACACCAAGTATGTGCTACTCAATCCAATACGGAAATGAGGCGACCATATGGCGGAGATAACAAAAATTACAATGCTTGAAGGGAAATAAGATAGAATGCTAAAAGTAACTCGACACCCAGAATGTGCTTTCTAACCCAGAGTGGGAAAGGAGCTACCCTAGGGCGGAGATGTAAGATATTACAAAACAACCTCAGAATGTAAAGTGAGCATTACAATTCAGAATTGAACAAGATTGAGAACTACTGCCAGTTTACAAAATGAAGCTCATTCGCCTGCCAAGAGCATAGGAATTTGAAAGATTAGCACTACATCATATAAAGAACTCTCCTTGGCTTGATTAAAGATGCCAAATCAATAACTCTCTCAAGGACCAAAATAATAATTCTGATTTTTGCAAATCTGCACTTTTAAATTAAAAACCAGCAACACAGATCCCTAGCAATATGCTCATAACTCTCTCATTTCTCACCCAAATGATCTCAAATCTGATGCAACAGACCCTCAAAATGATGGCGCCTAACTTAGTAATAAGAAATGGCATCTAAAAATGGTTATTAATTACTACACGAATCCCAAGGCACTCCAGAAAGTACGGCCTTCAAGGAATGACGAATTTGCATTATAAAATCATAAGCTTCGTATTAAAATCTGCAAATATTCATGAAGGGGCGCCCTTACCAATAAGATGCAATGACACAATACCCAGAATGAGATTATTTTTGTTTTTTGATTTATGAGTGAAACTACAGATTCAGCCCTGTTATCAGCAACTCCGGAAAATGACATAAAATGCAATAAACTGAACTTCTAATGGCAAAACAACACTACAATGCAAACCTTACTACCAAAAACACTCAAAATAAGCAAACCTCTCCACTAGGTGCTATCTCTCAAGCACGAAGTCGAGCCAAGGCTAGGAGGCATTCATTCCTCGAAGCAATCCAGCAACCATTTCGGCAGCATAACAATAGCATAGACCAAAGATAATGAAAAGAGACCCAAAGGCTTCCTTTTATAATTTTCCGTTGACCTTCTCGAAACCCTAACCTTCTTTTCAGAGTCAAACCCTAATCCTCCAAAAGATGGCGTCCCTTTCTTCAAAGCTTCAATTTGACTTCTTTTAATTAAATTCATCACTTTAATAATGGCATCCAACTTAAGGCTTTAATTCAACCTTAATAATTATAAAATAATCTCAATGATGGCGCCACCCTTAAAAGACCACTTTTTAAAACAACATTAAGTCAATAGACTAGGCCAAGGGGTAATATAACATTAAAATATAATGTTATTTAAGTGAAATGAACTTATCTCTCCGAAACTGCATCCCGAAGCCAAAATCTGAATAAACCAATTGAGTCGACTGAAGAGGAAAGTCAACTGTGCCGAGACCAAAAGGACCACTGCCAGAAATAGAATTTACTAAAAATAGTAAATTCCAGAAAGTGCTCAGAATGCCCAGAGAAACATATCACTGCGAAGCCCACAAAAAACCCAGAAGGAATCCGCAGTTCGAACACCAATTCACGAGCAACCGCAACCCCCACACAAGAAACCCTAATCAAACCGTCCCAGTAGCCTACGGGTCTCCAGAATAGGCCAACGGTCATCAGAGAAGATCATGCTCGAGAAGGGGACATTACAATCCGCCCTTCCCAAAATTGCTTGTCCTCAAGCAATACCACCACAACTCCAGAAATTTTAAAACTAATCCATATGCAAACAAGTATGATCCCTGGTTCCCAAGTGCGTCTCAGGAAGGACCCACCATGCCGATGCTGCACCACTCTGATCACATCAATGAAAATATCATGCCAATGCTGCACTGACTCCCCGTGTAACTCCAAAGTGTTACCATCTATGATACTCAAACTGAAAGATCTTAAAGATCTTAAAGGACTGAGATTAATATCAAGTAACGTCTCATGTCCAAGATGCCCAAAGTCAACAATATCAACCATACCATTGTCAACCACAATTCTAGGCGAGAAGAAAGATAGGCTACCCAACTCAAAATCAATCTCCTCAGCGCACCTCCACATGGTAACAAACGAAACCATGACTGCAAATGTGACATCTTCAACTCTTCTTGCAAAGAGGAAAGCTTTCCTTTGCAAGAACTCAACAAACTCAAACTCATGATTCCACATGAATTCCCTATGCCTCCGCTGATTTATCATGGCACAACTAAGAAGTCTGAAGAAGTTTCTCACAATTCCAACCCCAAGAGTCTCAGAATGTAGAATCAAGGCATTGAACACGATCTCAGCAGTAGGAGTCTCGAAATGCCAAGCCAAGTCGAGCGATGGTCTGCTGCTCCAATTATTTGTACATGAATATGTACCAAGAAAACCATTAGAATGAGTATGGTTTCTTTCCAAATGTTGAATGTGCTCAGCCCACACCACCAATTCTCTCATGTGAAACCATAAATTGTCCCTCGAAAGAGACTGGAAGGTTTGAAATTGAATGAACCAGCAACCCAACCAGACTGAAATGGTCAACTTGAAATCTGATTTTATGAAAATCAGCATCCAAGGAGATAGATAGCTGCTGCAAAACTGAAAATCAGCACTCAAAATATCATGTCTGCTCAAATCTACCGCTGAGGATAGACCCATTGAAGATCCCATCACAGCCAAGTACCAATCCTTGTTCAACTTTTCTCTCCAAAACTCCCATTGATCATTAGGAGTGAACTTCAAATGACTGATAAAGAAGGTAACAACATCCAAAGGACAGTGAATTTGAGGCTCATCACTCCAACATACCTTCTTGACACATATCAAAAGCGAGCTGATACCAGGGCCCCACATCATAAGTAAAGAAGAGTCATTCCGCAAATGGAGAATTACTTTTACTAGAACGCTTTGGGAAATACGTTCTATTTGAATCATCGCACCCTGAAACTCCAAGAAGTACTCAACAAATCTGAATTCGTTGAGAAAGTCAAATTCAAAATCATGAGAGAAGAATTGCTGGAAGGATTCAATGGATCCTTCATCGAACTCCATTATGAAGTTAGTTACTCTTAGAGAATATGGTGTAAGCATGAAGCCCGATAGGAACCTGACAAGTATCCCCATCAGAAAATGAATGAACTCTTCATCGGAGTGCCAATCATCTCTTTGTTGCCAATCAAGATTAGTGACTTCATTCCACCAAGCTTCTTGATTTTCCACCTCTTGAAGAATGGGGAGACTAGGAGCAGCAGTGAGTTCTTCGTTATGCAACTCATGCATCCTCGTTCCATTGTTAGAAGAAGTGCTAGAACTCCCCTCTTCAACAATGATGTCATAAGAGATTTCCTCAAGGCTTGAAATCCCATCATCTACCTCAAAGGAATGTTTCTCATAAGCTCCCTCTTCACCTAGTTCAAAAAGAGGAATGTCAAACACTAGGAAGTCGTTCCTTCCATCTTGCTGCTCCAAATCAGCACTAGTGATCTTTGATTTTCTAGTGAAACTTTCAAGATCAAACTCTCCTTCAAGATTATCAAGCTCTTTAATCACTTGCTCGATTTCTTCAGCTCTATGTCCATTCTCTTGTTCCTTGGAAAGTTTGAAATCAGCAAACTGACCTTCTATCTCCATTAATGCTACTTGAGTCTCTTCTAACATAGCCTTTGTTGATTCAAGCTCATGAGTAAGCTCATCAACCTTTCTCTCTTTTCCTTGGAAAACACTGAAGGTCTTTTTTGCAAATTCAACGGTATGATCCCGATCCTTCATCAAGTGTATACAATCTGATTTCAACGCTTCCAAAGAGTCTCTGACAAGTTGCAAGTTGAGAAGAGCAACTTCATCCTTAACTCTTCTTCTTCTCTCTTCAAGCTGAGCCTTCCAGTAGAGATCTTCAATCAAACTGTGAGTGCGATCTAATTGGGATAGAACTCGCACTTCCCTCTTAAAGGACTCTTTGACTTGTTCTTCCCACTCAAGAATATGCAAAGATGGTGGATTGCTGGTTGGCTGACTTTCAAAATCAGAACTTTGTTTTAAGTCTTCGCTGCCATCATAGCTGTTCCAGCTTTCGTGTCTTTCACCATCAACTAGAGGAGAATGCTCAATGTCATGGAGAGGAACACGTTCCACAATTTCTTCGACCCTAAGTTTGCAATCAACTTCATGCACTGAAAAATCAGATTCGTGCTTAGTAACACCTTCAAACTCTACATCTTCAAGAACCATATGGTCTTCTAGCTCTTCTTCTTCATCACTGTCTCCTTGATCAAACATTATGCCAGCATCCAACTTGCTCAATGGATCATAATCATCCGCTGTTCGGAAAGTTTCCGTAGAAACATTTTCTTCTTTAGTGGCTGCAACCACTTCAAAGAGATCATTATGGTGCTTCATTGAACACTCTTCTTCTTCAAAGACAACTTCCCTTCCAAAGGCTACCACATAGTTTGCAATGCAATCTGATTTTTGTTCTTCATCAGGATCAAAGGGAAATTCATCCCACAACGGTTCTCTTTCATACCTTGGTGCCAACACACCCGGATCCCAAATGCTAGTGGGTTGATTAGGATGATCAACCGGACAAAACTTTTCATGCTCCACCTGAAGTGATGACTCCTTAACTAAGTCAACTCCCACATAACTTAAGCTGATAACATCAAAATTATTTCTCTCCAATGGCTCAGTTTGCTGCTCCATTCCAAGGTCACCACCATAGTGAATTGAAAAATCTTCATTGCTTGCTGTTTTGGAAACTTCACCATCATTGTCTTCTTTATGAGGAAGTATTATGTTGATGTCTTCGTGTAGAACTTCTTGAGAAGTTGGGACAGCAACTTGAAGAGAATCCATCTTTACCAAATCGTCAACATGATCTGGTATGGACTCTTTGGAATCATCACCATCTTCACGACCATTAATCTTTCCTGCAACATGCTCTAATTTCATTAAAAGTGGTTCCAATTTCTCCTCACATTGATTAAACAACTCCTTAATCAGTATAGCAGCAATAGGAGAACCCTCTTCTTCATGTTCGTATGCGTCCAAGAGGAAGGATTGGACACTAGGTGGAATTTCATCAGCCTCATTAATAGTGAGAACAAGAATATTATTCACAGCTGCAATAACATCCTTTTCCTGTTTGCTCCAAGTGGATTTGACGAGGTAACGGAACAAGTGATTGATCTGATCATGCATTTCCAAGTCTATTAGCAAGTTACTTATCCTAAGTTTTGAAAATGTTTTTAAGATAGCAACCTTTCTAGAACGTAGGCTGCTCCCAGTTTCATCAAGTTCTTGGAAACTTCCAACAATTCTATGAAGAATTTTCTTCATAGTTTCATCATCATAAGGCATTAGGGGAATCACAATTCTCATCAACTCCATGAGGCAAGAAGTAATCAGCAGCTTGATTTCTTCATTTGGGTGTCCCAGCCAATAGGGCTGAACTAAAAGGTGAAATGCCGGTGATAATGCAACTGCATCCATTTAGAAGGTGGCTGCTTCACCTGTCTCAAACATTGTTCCAATATTTGAAGATTATTCCTTTCATCTTCCCTTGACTTACATTCTTTGTCAAGTCTATTTCCAGTCTCAAAAAGTGTTTGTTCCAGCTTTATCTCTTTTCTGTTAGCCATGTTTATCCGCCACTTCTAAATTGAGCTGAACTCCGTTCTGACCTCTGGTGTAGAAACTGATTTCTCTATCCTTCGACTGTCAAATGAACTTTGTTGGGCACAGGATGGCAGGATCTTGGCTCTGATACCACTGAACTATTCCGAGCCAAATTTTTTCGTTTTTTCAAATTACAAATTACAAACCAATGCACCCGTTAAGGTTAGCAGCTAAACCAAAACGATGCTGAAGCAACTCTAACCAGAATGTACACCAGGATCCCGATGTGGGCAAGGTGTGAGCATTGGTCAGAGGGTCTTAATCAAAATGCTTATGCAAGAACTCTAACCAAGAATGCGCCGGCGAACGACGAGCATGTGGTCAGAGGATCCCTACAATCTATTATACTGAAAGCACACTCAACACCAAGTATGTGCTACTCAATCCAATACGGAAATGAGGCGACCATATGGCGGAGATAACAAAAATTACAATGCTTGAAGGGAAATAAGATAGAATGCTGAAAGTAACTCGACACCCAGAATGTGCTTTCTAACCCAGAGTGGGAAAGGAGCTACCATAGGGCGGAGATGTAAGATATTACAAAACAACCTCAGAATGTAAAGTGAGCATTACAAATCAGAATTGAACAAGATTGAGAACTACTGCCAGTTTACAAAATGAAGCTCATTCGCCTGCCAAGAGCATAGGAATTTGAAAGATTAGCACTACATCATATAAAGAACTCTCCTTGGCTTGATTAAAGATGCCAAATCAATAACTCTCTCAAGGACCAAAATAATAATTCTGATTTTTGCAAATCTGCACTTTTAAATTAAAAACCAGCAACACAGATCCCTAGCAATATGCTCATAACTCTCTCATTTCTCACCCAAATGATCTCAAATCTGATGCAACAGACCCTCAAAATGATGGCGCCTAACTTAGTAATAAGAAATGGCATCTAAAAATGGTTATTAATTACTAACACGAATCCCAAGGCACTCCAGAAAGTATGGCCTTCAAGGAATGACGAATTTGCATTATAAAATCATAAGCTTCGTATTAAAATCTGCAAATATTCATGAAGGGGCGCCCTTACCAATAAGATGCAATGACACAATACCCAGAATGAGATTATTTTTGTTTTCTGATTTATGAGTGAAACTACAGATTCAGCCCTGTTATCAGCAACTCCGGAAAATGACATAAAATGCAATAAACTGAACTTCTAATGGCAAAACAACACTACAATGCAAACCTTACTACCAAAAACACTCAAAATAAGCAAACCTCTCCACTAGGTGCTATCTCTCAAGCACGAAGTCGAGCCAAGGCTAGGAGGCATTCATTCCTCGAAGCAATCCAGCAACCATTTCGGCAGCATAACAATAGCATAGACCAAAGATAATGAAAAGAGACCCAAAGGCTTCCTTTTATAATTTTCCGTTGACCTTCTCGAAACCCTAACCTTCTTTTCATAGTCAAACCCTAATCCTCCAAAAGATGGCGCCCCTTTCTTCAAAGCTTCAATTTGACTTCTTTTAATTAAATTCATCACTTTAATAATGGCATCCAACTTAAGGCTTTAATTCAACCTTAATAATTATAAAATAATCTCAATGATGGCGCCACCCTTAAAAGACCACTTTTTTAAAACAACATTAAGTCAATAGACTAGGCCAAGGGGTAATATAACATTAAAATATAATGTTATTTAAGTGAAATGAACTTATCTCTCCGAAACTGCATCCCGAAGCCAAAATCTGAATAAACCAATTGAGTCGACTGAAGAGGAAAGTCAACTGTGCCGAGACCAAAAAGACCACTGCCAGAAATAGAATTTACTAAAAATAGTAAATTCCAGAAAGTGCTCAGAATGCCCAGAGAAACATATCACCGCGAAGCCCACAAAAAACCTAGAAGGAAACCGCAGTTCGAACACCAATTCACGAGCAACCGCAACCCCCACACAAGAAACC